>JBDJHY010145039.1:0-13062 GCA_039654485.1 Withania somnifera | reverse complement strand
TTTATATGCTGAATTCGAAAAAGAAAACGTTACTACGATGAATAATAACCTTAAGGAGCAAGGAATTACTACATAACTTCGAATATAATTGAAGGAATCAAGAAATTATGCTTAGGGCATTAATGGAGGAAAAACTCTAATTTTAATGAAATTTAACGGATGAAACCACTTACCGAAGGTCGGGATGATGTACACATTCTTCAAGAAACTTTTCTATGAACCTTGGGAAGATTTTCAAGTCAAATCACACCATTTTTTTAGATAAGACGAGGGGAAAGTTGAGGAAAGAATGACCCAAAACGGGTGAAAACTGTAGGAAATACCCCCTAAGTATCGATTTATTGGACCAAAAGTGTCGATAAATTGGCACCCCTGTCAGTGGAAGGCACCGATTTATCAGTCAATTGACCGATGTTCGATAAATCGGACTATCCGACTGATCGACAGAGTTGACTTTATAGTTTAGGTTTTCAACTAGTGTGGATTATTGACTTGATAGTTTAGGTTTAGAGGCCCGATATGGAATATAAAAGTGTTTCCTCTTGTGTGTTCCAAACCTTAGATATTGAGGTACAAACTCGAGTGCGGCCCAAAATGGAAGGATTTGGAGGCGGGTCTCCCGGAATAGAGTACTAATGGCTTATGGTATATTTTCCTTACCCCTTGCATTTATTTCTACCACGCTTAGTTGTACCCTCCGAGTTTATGAGGGAGTCATTGAGTGTTCTTGATTATATTGATTGTGCTTATCAATTGGATGGGGATTAGGTAGGTTTTTTTGGTTTCTTTTATTGTTTGTACCCAGTGGTCAAATGGAGGACTGTTTGGGTTTTACCTGCTATTTCACTTACTATTATTGTCTTGTACTTGTTACTTCCCTTAGTATTTATTGTAACTGCACTACATGGTGCTGAGCTAGAGATTAAGTATGTTTTTTCATCGTTCGATATCTCTAGTTACGAGGCAGTTGTTGTACTATGAGATTCAAGTACATATACTTGTTTGCTTTAGGAGTATTGCCTTTAAAATTGCTTGCTTAGTTGTGTTTACCTGTTTCCTACTAGCAGTAGTTGCTTATATTTCCTTTTCCTCACTACTATTTCACTTACCTGTATTATCCTGTTTAAGCTCTCTTTCCCTGTTACTTTATTTATACTCTATTTGTCAGTCGACCTATGAAGTAATGACCCTTATGGTTATTTCTAGGAATATGCGTCGTTTTGCATTTTAGAGCATTTCAGTAGTTGCCTCAAGTCATTTATGACTTGTTGGGATCAGTAAATCGGTTCCCAGATGGCTCGGCTGAGAAATATATCAAATTACCTATTTTAGAGACTAAAGTCAACTTTCCTTCAAGGAGAGCTCGGAATTAAATTTTGACAGTTTCGTTAGCTTCAGGATGTCAAAGAAAATCAGGGTTGACTTTAAGTTCGTGTTTCAAAATTTTTGTTTGCAATTTATTCTCATTTGTGGATTTTAGTTAAGTTTAAGGCTTAATTTGGAGCTTGAGTGAATTTTTTTGTTCGGGGTGACAGATCGGAATATTGGCGCTTCCATTACCTCCGAAATGGTGAATTTAGGCTAGTTTGACAGGTGTCCGTGCTCGATTTGAGTTGGTTGGTGGAAGGTTGGAATTTATTCCTTTTGGCTACATCTTGGTTGGGGTCTTTTTGCTCAAACAAATGTCAATTTCGTTGGGTTCGGAATGGGTTTTTTCACACAAAGTACATATTTGGTTTGTCAAAATTAGACTCCATTTCAATTTCGAAACCCCGTTTGAAATTTCAAAAATTGTTGCTTTTGCTGGTGCAGCTTTGATCGATTTATTGGTCAAAGTGCCGATCTATCGGCATGGACCTATAAATCGGACCAAATGACCGATAAATCGACCATTTTTTCGATAAATCGGTTGCCTGTTAGTTGTCATGGGTGCCGATTTATCGAGACTGTTGGTTTGATAAATCGGTACTTGAGGCCTTTTTCTTCAGCTTCCTACCTGTTTTGTGGTATTATTTTATCAGTCTTTTCCCTCGTTTTCTCTCTAATTTTGATGCGAATTGCTTTGGAAACTTCCCCTAACTCCGTACAAAAGTTCCTTGAAGATCTTATACGTCATCCTCACATTCGGTAAGTAATTTCATCTGTTGAATTTCATGAAAATTAGAGTTTTTTTTCATTAATGCCCTAGTCATGATTTCTTGATTCCTTCAATTATATTCGAAGTTATGTGGTAAATCCTTGCTCTTTAAGGCTATTATACATCGTAGTAATATCTCATTTTTCCAAACTCGACGTACAATTTCATAAAGATCGAATCTTTAGACCATTTAATACTCCATATTTTTCAGGCTATTCAAGGGTCTTCCCTGACTTAAATTGTGCTCAATTTTTAAGCACGGTTTTTTGGTAACGTTGGGAACCTCATGACGAAGTTTATTTTCAGTTTCGATAAGTGGACCTCGCAGGTTCGATGTTAGGCCCAGTTCAGAACTTAGCATAATTTATACCTTTAGACTTGTATAGATATGTGAAACACTATTTCGCAAGTTTCAAAGCAATTGAAGTTCGTTTGATATCAGTCGGAGTAATATTTAGAGTTGCAGCGTTTTATGGTCGGAGGATAGGTTGGCTCCGTAGGGCTATTTCTGGGTTTATAGCTTTAATAATTGATCTAAATAGCATCCGTGGGTTGGGTATCTAGGTAGTTATAGTGACTCTGCACTGTGCTTTTGTCCGTTTTCTCGTTTGATATATACTTCGGCATTCGGATTTATATGGTGCCCGTGATTTAGGGTTTGCCTAATGATACCTGTTTGGGCATAGATAGTTGTCAATTCATGTATAAATACTTTCTGATATATTGTGCATGCATTATAGGAGAGGTTTGGTCTTTGGCTCCGTTGAGACTGCATTAGGACTGGGCCAGTATCACCACATGATTTGAGTTTGGAGACTAGAGACTGATTTTAGTAATAATGACAAAATAAGGATATAAACCAATAAATTGTTATATTTTAATAATAATAATATAAGTAAATAATTTTTTAACCATTTTAGACTTGGTTGTGTATTGAGCACCTGGTACCACTATTTCTACTCATTTAAGCCCAGGTTTTACACCCCGGTGCCAGGAATTATCATTTGACTAATTAATGCTGGGACTTGAGACCGACTCCATTCGGCAGTGAGTACAGCCGCCGGCACTTGAGTCCGTTGTTGTACGAAAGTTAGTACAGCTTTTCAAAACTACCATATACACTCATTTGGAGGATTATTGATACAATTCCCTTGTGGACTTTGGTGATGCTATGATATCAAGGCGTTGAACGTCATGACTTGTCGATGCTACGACTTACTGAGATTTTTCATATGAGGCATTGAATGTCAGGTTTTTATACCCTATGAGGCTTATGATTTGGGATGTGAGCTTATGTTGATGTTATTGTACGTGGTGGCACACCTTCATGGACCTTGCCTCCGGGCTACGGCGACATAGAGGGGGGTATAGGACGGAGTAGGGATTTATCGAGAACATTTAGGGTAGCCTTCTATAGATTTTTACTGCTGGACCTACGGGTATCGGAGGAGAAATATACGCAGAACTAGTTACTTTATGTAAGTATATTTACTTTTCTGCATTTGTCTTCCTCAGTGTACCCCTGACTGAGATGCAAGGCTTATGGGTGAGCGTGAATTCTATGTTTAATTTATTTGTTATATTGTTGATTTAGTGCTTAGTAACTGTAGTGTTACTCTTGAGACTTTCTAATTAATATGGGTTATGGTGTGTTGTATCATCTTATCTGTCTTTCCTGTTTTACCTGAGGTTACCGGTATACCATCCATATTCGCTCCCTGTCTTTGACTTGACTCTTGATTATTGTTGTTATTATTTACATATACTGTTGCAAGGATTTTGGGTACGTCTTCTTTCATTGACTGAAATCATGTTATGTGATTAGGTAACGATATGGTCTACTTGTTACTTGACTATTATCTGAGTAGCTAGCTTTCATAATGTACTATTTGATTCTGTGACCATATTTATTGCCTTTTGTTAGTTATTGCTTTTATTGTTGTTATGTGCCTAGTGGGCCCTCGAATCCTACTGGGTAAGGGTTACTTCGGCAGCTTGTACTCATACTACACTTGCCATGTGCAGATCCGAGTACAGGTGCTCGATCTTGATTTATAGATCTTTGTTCGTGCAAGTTCTATTGTTTTCAGAGACTTAGGGTGAGCTTGGCTTTCAGCTTTTCCTACTTTTGTTCAGCATTAATTTTGATCTCCACGTATTTTCAGAGATATATTTGTATTAGACATTTGATTCCTAGTCTGTACTTATAGGTTTTGTATTACACTGATACTGAGTTTTGGGCATTGTTGATTTTTTATACTTCTGCTTTATTCATCTATTGTTTATTATACTTGTGTCTTCCGCTTTTGATGTAGTAGTCCTCCGCTTCGGTATCAGATTACAAGGTTGGTTCTCCTGCTGGTGGTCTAGTATGTGCCATCATAATCCGAAAAATCGGATCGTGACATATGATGTCTACTAAGTACCTGTGTTTGGTACTCATGCTACACTTCTGCACTATTTTCGTGGTGCAAATATCGCTACGGGTCATTGGAGGAGGCGTGGTGCTGAGTAGATACCTTTGCACTCGGAGATTACAGTGATCTTTTGGAGTTCGAGTCGATTGTGTTCTCCACCTATTGCATCCCACTTCATTTTTTCCATAGCAGGGTTTGTACTTAGTTTGCATTTTGTAGAAGCTTTGTATATTGCATATATCTTTTGGATATTCCGTTGTAGTATCTCCATTTGCCATTGATACCATATTTTGGATAGGTTTGTATATATATATGCTTCAATTGCTTCTTAGTTTTGTTCTTCTCATGTTGATTATGGTAGTAGTTAGATATGGCCCATTGCTTGTCGCTTCGGAATGTGCGATTGGCTGGCCTACTGGTGGGATCACAGGTGTCATCATGACCCAGTTTTGGTTTGTGACACTGCATGAAGTAAAATTATAGTTTGCTAGGAAAAACCCTATGTCTATATGTACAATAGCACATTAACAGACAAAAATGGTAACAACCAAACTTTTGATAAACCCTTAAAAGAAAAAGTAGTAGCACAACTATTGTTATAATAATGTCATTCCACCCATAATCAATCATCGCAAAGGTATTGCCTCATGTTTGAGGAGAAACATGTTAAAACAATCTGCAACGTTACCATATTCTCGAAATATAAAGATAGTTCCAATATTTTGAAAGGCAAGGTACAAGAAGGTCATATATCTATAGTTCAATATAAAAGATGTGAAGGAAAATGATTTCAAAGACACGAAGAATATATCCACATAAGAAAATTCTAAATCAGAAACATCTTAACTATAAGATACATTATATAAATTACGATAAAATACTTAAAAAGAAATGTTCTTGTGACCTAAGAGCAGACGAGAAATTAAATTCTTTATGATAAAATAAAATATCAATTATTTAGTGTCGCCTCTTCAAGAAACTCTCATTTTGAATGATCTGTTGAATATCTGGGTTCGCCTGCACGTAACAAACCCACCTTAAAACCCACCAAGGTGAAGTTTAATTTTCAGATGAAGGATTAAACATTTAGGTACTCCCATAGACCCGAAGTAACAAACCCACCAACAATGATACCAATTCTTGCTCAATTAATTAGTGATTATAACTTTTTCTCTTAATCTGTATCTAAACACAATGGAGACTATTAAACCCACTACAAAAATGAAAGGTTCCTTTTCTTTCTACAACTTACCTATATGATTTTGTCTTTAAAGAATGTGTGAGGGTAACAAAGAGAACCAAAGTATAAAAAGAACCCCGCAAATTACTAAATATGAAAGGGGAAAATAAATTATAGTAATTAGATTCACACTCAGTTTGGTATTTGCACCAATGGCATGACTACTGTTACAGAAACTATGAAATCTTGAACAAACAAGGAGTGAAATGAAGTGCTTTTGACAAAGCTATGGTATTCAAACCTAACACACAAGATGGAACAATCCCATAATCTTCAACAACAGTTACGAAGATCAATTTTTTTATTAGAAGAAACAGAAAATTCACTATAATAAAAATGTTAAATAAAAACCCAGATGAGTAGGAAAGAACTTACCCTTAGCTTTATACGAGTTTGTTGCAATATGTTCATCTTCAGCAATGTGTTTATGGATTTTAGTGAAGAAAGAGTTTTAGGTTCTTTAGGATGAGTGAAACATAGAGAGAAAGTACAAGGTGCTTGTTTTTTATATTTTATTTTCAATTCACTTCCAAGTGATATAGCTCCCCCAGAGATTTTTCTTAGCGACCAAATAATTTACTTTTAGAACTCTAGCATATTACAGGAAATAAAATAGCAATTTAGGGAGCAGTAAATAATATCACCCTTAAAATATATATTTTTAGGGACCATATTTACAACTTGTCCTTAAATCTTGGTCTATAAGTAGTCTTGTTGTGTGCATTACACTGGCCACCATGTCCTGGGAACCCAGGATGCAAATCGAGATATGTCTAAGTTGAATCTCAACTATTCTGCCTAGTCTACTCCGAATGGTCAACCTCTAAAACCTGTTGTGTTTTTGAGAAAGTCTGCCCCACAGAGGGTGATGGTTATGGACCTTTTTAGCTCTCGATAAACAACCACTGACTCTTTCTTGCTGGCGGTGCCTCTAATTGCTTCCTTCATACACCTCGCGACATACCCCCTATATATCCCTCACCTAAACTACAACTTCAACAAGAGTATATCTAGCTGATACAAGTTCTTTAATGCTAAGCGGAGTGGTAAATTTAATCCTTTGACAAATATACGAACCCTGTTGTAATCGATGGAAAAAAGCACAGGAGCATGCCTGACCAACCTGTGGAACCTAGCCTTATATTTTGAAAAAGACATAGGACCCTACTAGAGGCTTATAACTCATCCCTGAACTGCAAACTCTTCGAAGAATCAGTCAACACCCTAACTTATAACCTCTCCTCCAAACAACTCATGATGATCATGGCCAAAACATCTTGAAGAACCGGCGTGGAAATAACTTCTGATGGAGTCTGGGTTGTCCCTAAATTCTATGTCTTGTGTGGTGTAACACTCTTTCCTATCCCTAACTCTCACATTGCCTCTCGAATCTGATACTAAACTAGGGATCTAGCAACTCGCACGGGAATCTTATTGGCACCTACCAATGACCTCTTCTTAGCCATTTGAAGAGAGTCAAGTCAAGTGAGATTTTAAGAAATCGATAGCAAATACAGTGAACGACAAGGAGCCAAGAAGTAAGTGTCTCCTAAAGCACGTTGTAGTCTTATAAAGATAGGATATGAACGTCTACGCATCGATTTGCAGGACTCTATCGACATTTACTTTGATACTAAGGATACCAGTAAACCTAAGAAATAATACCACTCTTTTACAACCCAAACTCAAGTAATGATGGTGCTTATGTGCCCATATGTATGCAAGCCAAACTTGTTGCCTAGAGCAATAAAGGGAGAAATAACCAAAGAAAAGGGAAAGTAGAGAAGAAGATAAGCAAATTTACACAACAATATCAAGTAAGCCATCCCTAGAACTTAGTATCTGTTGCACTAGAATCATCTAGTATTAAGTAATCCATCCCTAAAACCTAGTACCGGTGGCACTAGAAGCATCTAAAATACAAAGATATAAATAATGGGTACCCAGTAGGTATCATAGGCTGAATGGGCATACATAAGATATAAATAAGGTAACAACGAGTTTTATACTAACAAGGCAAGTTAAAGGGGTATATAATAGTAAAACGGTAAATAACTAAGAAAAAGCGGGTTAAATAAGGGAAAGACCATCTAACTAACAATAACTAACAGGTATGACTATAAAATCAGTCGTCTACTGTGCATAAGATACCATATGAGCTATAAGAAGAGTGATAGCTATAGACCTTGACCTCTAGTGTAATAACAGGATAAATAATGATAAATAATACTAAAGTAAAGGCTCAAAATGGTAAAGAAGACCAGAATAGTGATGATAAGGTCCAACACTAATTATTAGTGATAAAGAAGTAACTAATGACTACAAGCAATACAACAAAGCTAATTAAAAAGTCTAAGCTAACTAGAACTAGTAAGAGAAAAGCCACGTACCTCGGCTACCAGCAGAACTGCGGGGTAGTAATAAGCATAACTAAAATATCGAAGACATATTGAGAAATAAGTAAAGCTAAGCTATATGGCTAATATCGAAAATAGGTAGAATTAAACTACAGGAGTATATCGCAATGTAGGCTAAAAATAGTAAATGAAGGCAATACA
Organism: Withania somnifera; assembly: GCA_039654485.1. NCBI lineage: Eukaryota > Viridiplantae > Streptophyta > Magnoliopsida > Solanales > Solanaceae > Withania > Withania somnifera. Next base: position 4,710 of record JBDJHY010145039.1, on the reverse strand, counting down.
ATTCGAAGTATGAAAAGTATAGTGCAATATAAAGTATAATCAATCAAGTAAAAACCAAAATTCCCCCCCCATAAGACCAGTAGGTACATCCAAGTCAAACATTACCTAACTAGATTCCCATAAGACCAACATATGAGCTCAGGCAATGAAGAACCCAAATGGCTTGCCCCATGAGGCAGAGGGTGAGATTAATACACAAAATGTATGGAATGCAATGGGGTAAAGTAAAAAAGTCAATAAACCTCACATACACCTCCTTTGGACCGTTGGATCTCAAAGGTAGGACCCACGAGAGACCAGATTTGTGTACCTCTCCTCTGTCGTATAGCCCTTCTTCATGCTTCATATAGAAAACTAGACGGTAGGGCCCACGAAGGCCACGAACTCTCCCAGGCCTAATACCAGCTCTTCCCAACATTAATTTGGGACTAAAACCAATGGAGATATAATATATTGAGGCCCAATACTTGGGACTAGCCCAGGTCTAACCCTCATGTAGTATCTAAGTAAATTCTAATACATGTGGTAGTAATCATGATAGCTGCCTAGTCTCACACCGAGTCCAAATCATAGTCAATTTATTTATAAAATAACTTCATACCAACTCATTTGATCGTGCAAAGTTTAAGCTTAGCAAAACTCCATTTATGTCAACTTTAACGAAATTCTCTTTTTATTAGCTATTTATTTTTATTTTATATATCTTAAAAATAAGTTTACGTCCCAAACACCACGAATTCATGCTCGAATATCACACTTCACCACCAAGTACAACTCAAAATAACTATTTTTTAAGCATGTCCTATCATAAGCCTGAATATCTCAGAACAATCCAATACTGATTATTATATTCATTTTTAGGGTCAATAACAGTCCAAGTAATGCTCAGGAAAAATATTCATAGTGATAGTCTTGTTGACGATGAAGTTTTATAACTAAACAGGGTGGTATATAGGATTTCAGGTACTATCATTCATTTTTTTAGAGAAATACAAAGAAAAGGGGAGGTAATGCAATTATACTAAATAATATCGAACACAAGATAATAGCTAAAGTAATTTGCTAATCTGAGAAACACTATTGAGTAAAAAAGGGGGTTAACATGAAAAAGGAAGCCAAATCTAAAACCCATCCCCCAAAATTGAACAATCACAATATCCACATCATATTCACACTCAATCTAATAAAAGGATGTCGTAATCTACCAGAGGCCAACAAAAATATCCCAAATATGGTCCCAAAACTCAAAATCCACAAATCATCTATAACGGCTCTGAAACTATCAAAATAATAACCTATACATCATCGTAAGTAAAATAATACCTATATTACCACCTACAGGCTCGAGTCAGAATCAGGGATGAAAACAGGCCCATGGGCCCCAAGTCTGAAATAATAGATAAAAATTATTAGGATGAGGTATCAGCGCAAGGAACACGTGGTTCAAATTTGAGCTAAAGACGTTATGAGTAAGCCCTCAAATCAACCAAAGGAGATAAATTCAAGAATTACACATGCAAAAAGGAATGAAAACTTACCCAAAAGAATAAAAAAAATGGTCTAATATTGACCCCCCAACAGAAGCCCTTAATTTTACACTTTACAAACTCTAAAATGGATGAAAACCAACAAGAAGAGGGCTATTATAGGCCTCACAGACCTCTATTTGCGAACGCAACTGGCTTAGAGTAAATGCAAAAAATAATCTGGACCGAAAAATTATGATCGCAATCTGCCCAGTGAAATCTCACCAAAGGCCAGACATATACAAGTCCAAGTCATAATTACTTTACATGATGGCATCACCTCCACCACAATTACGGAGGCCAAGCTCCCCCAAACCTTTGCGATCGTGATCCCCTATTGTGATTGTGATGACCAAATTCCTCAACTCTTTGCAAACACAGTCAAGCTCCACAAACACAGAGAACAACCTTCAGGTACAAGGTAGCAACAAAAACTAGCTGAAGCAAGTCTAAAAATTTACCCCATGAACTCTCGAAATGGTTCAGAACCTGATGAGCATAAACCGAATAAGTTACCAGCTTAAAAATGACATTCCGGACTCAATGTAATTAAAGAATTGACCTTCTGAGGTCATTTTACCATATGTAGAAATTTAAATAAAAACCCCAAGTCTAAATTAAAAGTGGCCCAACCTCTTTTTTGAAGAAAACTAAACTAGTGATAAACACCATTTGTTCCCTAAAAAATCCACTATCAATAGAAAAAATGATACCAATTTCTTTGAAAGCAAATTGGTGATAAAAGTAATCCTTGTTTCCTATAAACTTTAATAATAGTAGTAAAAGTGGTACATTTTCTCAAAAGGATCTCATCCAATAAGTAAAAGTGATATTCGCCAACCTAGGGCCTAAAATCAGTAAAAGCAAGTGGTGTGGTTTTCAACATTTGAACCTAAAAATCATGTATTTTTTCCCGCAGCCAAACCATGATTCAACAATATGCATGCATGAATTAAGATGCTCAGAAATAGGTGCATACATACATATATCAATGCACAAAATATAATAAACCACCCTCCAATCCATAGTCAGACTAATTGAGGATCCAATAAGTGACCACCTCGGCCTCAGGCACACAAAACCATAACAATGTAAGAAATAATAAAATAAACACAAAAAAACTCAGATTAAATAAAGTATCACTCACTCTAGTGAAAGTCTACCCCAATCTACACTAAGGATCCCTATTCTGAGTCCTAAACTAAGCAACATTACTTAATCTAAGCAGAACGAACTAAACTAGGTCTTAGAAGTGAATTCTACCCCAAAATAATTCATTAAACCCTAGAACCATATTAATAATACAATTGACCCTAATCCTACCATCGAGAAATTTACATAACATACTACCCAACTAAGCTAAATCTTAAGAAAGGAACTGAAGTCTAACTTCTGTCCGAACCATAAGTTCCCAAAGGACTTGACCTAATATAAGCAACTACCAAAACCTAAAATATGGCTTTTAAGGATACTCTTACAGCTACCAAGCATTCAAAACCAAGATAAAAAGAGAAACAACTATCTACACTAAGGGTTTACAACATAATCCTACTTTAAGGCCACTAAGAAGGTGACAAAAGTTATAAAATCCTAATCAAAGTGTAATGAACCCTAAACTCCCGACCTATAATTAGAAAATCATCATATTTATACCTTATACAAACCAAGTCTAAAAGTAGGTGAGCTAGAACCTACTTGGGGGTTGAAAATGACACTAGCAATCATAGAGTCAGAACCTTTCTCCTCTGAGAAGCTGCCAAATGCAATCCCGCTATCAAAAAGAGAACCTACTCATCAACACAAGACAACAATACCCATAGTGCAAACTAATACTCCGAGCCAAAAACAGGGTAAAAAAGTGACTCTTGGGGACCACCATTAAAAAATAATACAGCATTAGCCCAAGGTCCCTCGCAGGGCAAGGAACACTTACCCCAAATTTGGGCAAAAAATGAGAGTTTTTTGTACCTAATTATAGCTTAGAAAGGTCACTCAGTGAGAAAGTTTACAAGAAATTATTTGAAAATAGAAAAAAAATAAAGGCGTAATTATTGCAATACTAGTGGGAAATTAACAAGAACACAAGGATTTCACTCGGATAATGAATTTATGTTGAACCCACCAGATTTATGATCCAAGCTTTAAAGATGGAGGTTTGAGATCAAGAAGGTGAGAGAAATGGAGTTGGAAATATTTATACTACTGAGGGGTCCCTTCTTCACGAACGTGGGGACCTTATCGCGAATACAACCTAAATTGGTCTTAAGTCTCTTGGAATATGAAGGTCCCCACAAGAACGCGAAAAAGGATCTGTGCCAAGTTTGATTGACTCCTCTTTGCGAATGCGAATAAGCAATTGCGAATGGAAAGAGCAAAGACCCTTGGCCTTCGAGAATGCGGAGGGCCTTCGTGAATAAGAAGAGCAAGAGGATCTTTAACTAATATTATAAAAACCAAAACCATCAAGTCCCAAATCTCCCATCAACCCCCATAAGTTTAGAACTCGATTAAAACAAATCAGATGTTATCTACGTGTAACCGATATTTTATACTCAATAGAATTAATAAAAACCATCTGAGGTCACTTTTTTTGAAATGATAATCTAGGTCAACACTTTCCAAGCTATCTATAAAATGCTAACTGGAAACCAAAAAATGCTCGATCACCTCGGGAACTAAACCAAAGGTCCTAGTAACCCAAAATTGATATTCCAGAGTTGATGAATTATAAGTATTTGAATCTGATGCTCCGATCTTTGAAAGTTTACTAAAGTTAAGCTTTTAACTCCAAACATGTTTCTATCTCGCCTAACAACCTAAAACTCAAGCAAAAGCCCTGGGTCATACATGGGTTCACCTAGACCAAAATCCACCTTCCGGAACTAATGAATGTTTGAAATTCGATCCTGGGTGCATCTTCTAGGGTGATGAATAAATTCAACCATCTCCAAACTTAAGGATCTTAAATAAGAAAACTCGTATTTAACTCAAATAGACTGCCCAAGAATCAAACTTGTTGGACCAAGGTTGGTTCAAGAGAATCGTCCTTCTACGTTTTGATTGATGACTAAACATTAAGTCAAAGATTTGTTGATATTGAATCACCTCAAAAGCAAGCACTTCATTCCGGGAAGCGAAAGACTCAAGTTGGACCTTTCCGAGTACTCAAAATGAGCAATTGTGA
>JBDJHY010145030.1:0-13063 GCA_039654485.1 Withania somnifera | reverse complement strand
TAACTCCGTATGAACCCTAGTGCTCTATGGAACTGGGATGGCAGTAACTCCTGATGGAACCCGAGAACCTCCCTAAATCTGAGGCTGATGATATAATCTCCTGGCACTCTAAACTCTAGGAAAGTGCACGGGGGCCTTGCTAGTGTGCACCAGGGCCTCTTCCTACTCATGTGAAAGGAGTGAAGTCAACTAATATAGTAAGGAACTTGGTGATAATAAAACACATGCGAGGAGAAAAAAAGTGAAGGTCATTCCTAAAGAGTGTCCTAAAGCCTCCCGAATATAAGATACAAACGTCTATGTATCGATATGCTGGACTCTACCAAATACTTAATCCTACATAATGAGACACCGGTGAACCTAGAGCACTAATACCACTTTATCGCAATCCGAAAGTCAATTGTGCTTCGTCTGACTTTGGATACAATTGTGGCTTATATACACTCTTGCACACATCCATCTTTGGATACAATCGTGTCTTATATGTCCTCCGGTTTACGTTTTTGGGTGAATCTTTGCCATGACCCAAATATTAAGTTGTGATGGCATCCACATCCCACCTATAGAAAAGCCTAACCCTGGCATAGAGCACTAATTGATAGACCAATACCAAGTAATAAACCAAAATAAAAGAGAGGTGAAGATAAGAAATAAAAGAAAAAGGAGAAATAAAAATACATAACAGAAATTAAACCCCCTAGAACTTGGTATCGTGGATGTAGAGCATCTATATAAATAATAATACTAGATACAACCCCAAATGTGGAAAAAATTATGAAGTATCCATCTTGAACCAAAACTAGGACAAATCTGCACTAGAAAGAGAATTGGGTAGCAAGAATGCCAACTACTCATCATATCTCCGATCATCTCCAAACTATCTCACGTGATCATGCTCACTCTGCTGACTCATACTAGGACCTGCATCATAAAAAGATCCAAAAGTGTAGCATGAGTAAACAAAACAACAGACACCCAATAGGCACAATAGGACGACCATGCAAAATCAAGCATAAAGTAGGATAAAGTGCGATCATTAGTAAATAGGGAAATGACACACAATTAACAGACAAATAAAGGGTAACCGTAGTATAACTAACAATTTTTATAAAGATCATCAGTCAGTGAGTGAACAAAGTAGGCCTAAGTCCCAAACAAACCATGAACAATGTGACATATATCTCCAATAATTATCACAGTGAAGAACCAGAAAGAGGAATATAGAACCAACAACAACTAAGTTTATCAACATGTAAAGCAAAGAAAGTAACCAATATCCTCAGGAAGTTAACAACAAAGCCAAACTAAAAAAAAACCTACCAGCATCCCATAATACCAAATACAACCAGAAATACAAGTAACTCAAAAAGACCATAAGCCCGAAGAGCACAAACATGCAGTAAAGAATGCAATACATGAGGTCCTGTGAAAAGTAAATAAGTGCTCGTATGTACCCTCCTTGGAATGTAGCCATGGCATGAAGGACCATAGAAGACTTGTCTGTTTACCATTACTCCTCCTGTATACTCCTCCTCCAGGATGCTCAACATACCTCGGGCATATCAACCTAGGTAAAAAGGTCCATGAAGGAATTTGATCCCACGTACAAAATCCTCATAAAAATCCAACTAGGGCATAGTTATCAAGGAAAAATTCCTACACCCTGGGCTCAACCCATATGTCATATCTCAGTGGAAAACTCATATCCATACACGTAGGAAAATCCAAGTTACAGTAAAACCCAATTGTTGCCATTTAGATAATATTAAAAAATACAGTGATAGAGAGAAAACAAAATTAGATATTGTGAGAAAATAGCTCCATACTGCTCATGAGAGAAATCATGGAAAATATAAATATAATGTATAATAAATCAGTTTTTGATTAATATCCTACCAAAAAACCAAGTTTCAATTTAAAACACCAATACATGCTCGAGACATAAAACAACTTAGCTGTCTAAATTGGCTCTAAAGACACTAGATAAAATCCAGGGGACGGATACTAATCCCCAACCACTAGTATATTCCCCTCCCTAACCTCAACTACATTCCAGAGATAGCTCATAACAAGTAGAAAGGGCCTCATAGCCCCAGGGTATATATATAATTGAAAGGCCATCAAGATAGAGCATAGGCCAAACCAACAACAGTAATGGGGATTCAAACTAGTAACCTAGTCCCGAGCTAGCAATTCACCAAACATATACATTACTAAATATCCATTCTGAAAGAAGTAAGTCATAGCCTTCCTGGATTCCAGCGATAAGCTCTAGAAGAGTGCTGAAAAATAATATATTATACCAATACATAGAACACAACTCATAGATCTTATGGTACAAAATAGGGATCAAACCAATGGAAAAAAAATGAAAAAACAAGCTCGAAAATTTATTTACTATGAAACACTTTACAACTAAAGAGAAACCAACACCTTTGGGATCGTAGAACCACCAAAGCAAGTTTCTACGAATCAAAATCTCAAAGTAACACTTCAAATATACTTAATTAGCTATGGGATATCAAGATATGTGAAGAAAAATGATTAAATATCTCAAAAGCACCGACTGGCCAATAAATTGGCCACCACACTTTTCTGACAGCTCTTCCAAAAATGAACCAAAAGCACACGAAATGGAAACAGAGTCTGATTTTGATAATTCATATATCAAATATTGATGTAATGGATATTCTGGACTCAATAAAACTAACTAACGATGATCCAAGGTCATTTAAGATGAGAAAGGACCAAAGTAAAAATAATTAAAATGGAAACAAGGAGGCTTAGGGCCATCCAAACCTTCAAAATGAGTTCGGACATCCCGAGAAGCATACCAAGCTCTGGAACTACCATGGGACCGAACTACCGATCCTAGAAAGTTACAAATAACCTGAGAATCTACCATAATGTTCTAAACACAGAGAAAATACAGTAACATGAAAATGACCCCGAGGTTCATTACAACATTGCACCTTTTAAAATTCGGATAAAGTTGCGGCTTACTTATATCTTTAGGTTGTTAGCCTTCGAGCTATCTTGCACGCATCTGAATATGGATGAAATTGCAACTTATAGGTATAAATTCCAACCATCATCTGATTTCAGAAATCATGCGGCTTACAAATGACCTTAGACCTAACAAATTTTGGGTAATACAATGAAATATGCTATTTTAGAAGCATTGACACTCGTAGACGACCTTTAAACTAGTAACTTTTGGGTTATCTAGCACTTTATTAGGTTTTATAAATCATTGAAAATTATTGATAGCCTCTCGAATACCAATTTCCAAGTAATCTAATGCATTATTTGATTTCCAATTTTTTTGCGACTTACAAATAAACTTAGGATCCCATGCCTTTTCATGTTCAGTGGTCATATCAACTGATAGAGACAATATAATGGATAACGACTAAAACTTTGTCTCTCATGGTGATTCTATTCATTAGTAGGGACATTGGGATTCATTAACAAACATAAGTCGATCCTTCGGGGGGATGAATAGAAGTCATTAATAGAATATAAGTCATCTTTTCAGGGGGGCGATTGGGATTCATAAATTGGACATAAGTCAATTTGTCAGGGGGATGATAGGAATTCATCAAGTTAATATGAGTCGACCCATCAGGGGGACAAAATTAATTCATTAAGTGACTATGAGTCAATCCATCAAGGGAGCGAATAGGATTCATTAACTAGATATAAGTTGATCCATCGGGGGGATGACTGGAATACATCAATTGAATATGAGTCGATCTGTCATGGGGACGACTGGATTCATTAACAGGATATAAGTCAATCCATTAAGGGAACGACTGGATCCATTGGTATGAGATAGTCCATTAGGAGGGCGACTGGGATTCATCAATAATATATAAAGGGGTGTCCTTTGGAGGGACAAATAAGGGTGATTATCCAACTATAATTAGATGGATTACTTGTAATTATCACACTATAACGAGGTTGATCTCTTGATAATGGTTACACTATTATAAGGCATAAGGCTCGATAATATCCTTTAAACTTCTCTGAAAGTGGATATCTTGTTCTTTGGAAACTCGCATATCATCCCATTTGTGGTCTTGATGACTTATAAATGCCTTCATAAAAAAAAAGTAAACATGACAGCCCTTTCGGCAGTTTGAGATAACAAGTATATATTACCTTTTGACTTGATGTTTTGACATAACTAATATCCACCTGCACCTTTGCTCAAGATAGATGATTAGTAGACACAGTGTCTCTTTTAACTAGAAACCAAAGTCAATATTTCAATTTAGAAAATACTCATGGTAAAGGATCAATCATGTTCTTCCTTAAAAGGATTCACGAGTAAATATCTCCTCACACGTGAGAAAAATTTAAGAGAACATGAGATCTATTTTTGACCATCTCATATTTTTCATGACTTGCTGAGGATCATTTTCTCCATCTTTGGGGATCCCGATGAGGTGCTATGATATGTGAACATTTTATACCTTCAATCAAAGAAAAGTATTATCATACACAATGTCACTATTGCTAGCGACTAACATCAACACATTCAAAAAGAAATTTAGAAAGAGGGTCTGGTGTATGGAGGAAATTTTGTGTTTATTACATAATTTATTTCTTAAAGAATATATACGAACAAATATCCCTCTACGTATGAGCAAAAAATATGAATTTTGTTTGAGAAACATAAGATACTGCTTTTAAACATCTCATGTTCATTATGGTTTATTACGAGCTTTGAAAGGAAATGATATTCCTTTATCTATCTTCGGAGAATCCTATTGATTTTTACATCTTATAATATCATATATAGACCAATAGAACGCCTTGTGATCAAGGATTATACATTTGAAGTTGTCTTCCAACTCTGGTAGCATCTATGGAAACTTTGAGTCCCTCATAAAAAATTTTGCCCTAGTTGAGGATACAAACCATTGATAGAAAATCCTGGAACTTCTATAGAATTTTTGAGATCCTTCTCATAAAAAAATTTCCCATTTGCAATCTTACATGCTCTTCAATGTTGATTTATTAGAAAGATTTTTTTCTAAAAAATTCTGCCCTAGTTCCATTATGGGAGTTTATGTCTGAAACATTATAGTGCCTACGTATCCTATTGAGATAGGAATCAGGTCAAACATAGGACCCATCAAAACTTCTTTATGACCATTCAGCTTGATTGTTTTGAATTCCATCATTACCATAGATATGGTTTAGTTGATATCAATATGTGCAATGGCCCCAGTTACACTTCTCATAGCACTTGTTGCCGTGCCTAAGAAATTTACCTGCAAATCCTAAGGAAAGAGTTAGGAATCATGTTGAAGTAATAAAAATATAACAATAGGCTAAGTTAGCGAAGCTTTTTCGAGTCATTATGGTGAGGCCATAACAGATGTGAATATGATCTTTGCGAGGCTTTGATGGTTTTGACATTTTTATCTTTATGACACCTCTAGTATATCCAAGGAAAAATTCCTAGTTTGGAAGATTGATTTGCATTGGCCTTGTTATCTTGATTCTCCTTCTATCTTTGAAATTGCAGGTCTCTCGGGTGCTTGAAATACCTTTTTGGTCGAATTTTTTGAGGGCCCTCCTAAAAAATTCTTCCCCAATATAGAATGCTTGTATACTCGACATATATTATTATGAGATTTGAGAAACTCAATATATGTTATTATGGGATTTGAGATTCCTCATCAGAGTACTTTCCCATTTGTAAATTTCAATATGACCTCAAAATGAATTTACAATGGTAATATTGTCTTGTGTATTTTTGAGGTCCTGTAAAAAATTATGCCCCAGTTTCCATTAAGGCAAAAATAAAAATTTAATTGGGAATATGACCAAGCTGGTATGGCACCTACATATCTCATTGAGGAAGGAATTAGGTCAAATATAGTTCAAATACAAGGAAAGGTGTAACAATAATTGAAATTAATCAGTATCATGCATTCTATAAGAACAATATATCATATGACGGGTTCTTGATGGCTCCATTGTAAACTTCTTTTTAACTTTTAGCAAAAAGCGTCCTTGTTTAGTATATCTCTATCTCACTCATAAGTATAATCCATGCTATCATCTTTGGAAAGGCTCCTTAATTATGACCAGCTAGTTGTCAATCAAGTTCTGTATTTTGTTTTTGAGTGTCGAGAAATTCTCGGCATCATGTCCCACTGCTCCTTAATGATATTCATATTTTGATCGTCTTTGTAAAAATTTCTCAGAGGATTAGCTTGACTTCCTTGTTGGATAGAGAACACCCATTACATTTAAGCAGTTATCATGGTGCTTTTGATGGAACTTCTGTAAAGTAAAATACCAATGGGTTTCCTTGCCCAAAAACCCTTCCTCTTTTGATATTCAACTTATCCTTGTTAGGATGTAGCATGGTGATCTTCTTAGATTAGAAGGCCTTCTCTAATACTTCCCCCACTTTGATGATTTCGATGAATGTTTCTATTAGAGCAATTTTTTTTCATAACACTCGAGAACTCGAACCCTGATGCAAGTAGTGGTCATCTTTTCTTCACTCACGAGAGGTTGTACCCTTGTAGCTACCGCTCTCCAATGAATGACATATTCACTAAAAGTTTCCCTGAGTTTCCATTTTATCTTTTTTTAAGAAACACCGATCGAGGGCTTCCATGATGTTAAATTGAAATCTTTCCACAAAGGTTTTGTCCATATGCCTCAACATTGTCGACTTGCATAGATTCTGATACGTATACCATTCCAAAGTGTCCCAATTCAAACTTTGGATAAATAACCTCAATGTTCTTATGATCTAGGGTCTCAATATCTTGCGATGTTATTTCTATCGCTGTTGTTTCTTTTCTAAACGTTACACCCATCATTTCTACCTTTCCCTTTCTTTCCCGTAAAGTCCATCATTTGGTCTTATAATGTACGCCATTTGTTCACCAACACAAATAAGCCTCTCCCCATTTTTTAAAATAAAAAAAAGAATCCAGAGATGAAAAGTTAGTTCATCGACCATAATGATTAATCAGGATCAATATAAGCAAATAATACATGTTTTACTTTGAACAAGATTAGTCCAAGACTTCGAGAAAGAAGCATATTTATGAGTTAGAATGTTGAATAAGCTCTGATGTTTAAGGATAAAATGGTAAAAGAGAGTTACTGGAAATAGAGTAATTGATTTTGAAAAGGCTTACTCATGTAGGACACAAAGTCTATCCCAATCTATCCTTCTTCGTTATTTCATGTTCAACACGAGTCAACCTGTCGATAGAGAAATGGAGCAAGGTATGCATTTGGGAGCTTTAGAAAACAAAGTAAATTTAGGATTATATTTGACTTTGAATAGATATTTATTTGGCCACAAAAATGGGCGAGAAAGGGAACAACTATATGTTAGCGTGATTTTTAGGAAAGTCGTCAACGATATGAATTGAATGATGACCTGACGACTTTTCTGAAAAAACTTAGGGGTATTGAATTTTGCAAGTAGACTCTCGAGAAAGTATTTTCATGAATCATTGATTTCTTGGTTTATATGTGTAGTGACGTTCTAATACTTGTTAATAGGATAATGGACCTATCAAGTCCGAAGCAAAAAAAAGTGTATTTAAACACATAAGCCAAACAATCACGAAGATAGCACACAATGCATAATACACATCGCACCCTAAAATATGTGTGACCTTTTATATGCCAAAGGTAGGCCTAGCGTATCGAAAGAAAATTCTCTTTTAAACCAGTTTGTTACCTATAAAAACATTTCATTAGCACTCAATTATAAAGAAAACCTAAATTTTTATTTCTTATTTCTTTTTCTTTTCTTTAATTTTTCTAGGCTACAAAATGGATTAATAGATACGATAAAACAATCCCACAGGGGGGTTAAATAAGAAAGAATCCCACGCAGGGGATGAAGTTAAAATATTTCCTTGGAAGAAACCCTAAAAAAAACAAACTAGTTCAACCAACAAATTATCCTTCAAATTCACATAAATACGAAAGTCCCATATTAACTTAAAAAGGTCAACTGGACTGGAGTAGGTCTACTAATGGGCCCGTACTCTCTATGGTACTAGGTAGTCCTAGGCCATGCCTAAATTCGGGTTTTCTCCCAAGTCTATCCTAAGTGTCTAAGAGCGGGTTTTAAATTTACCATTTACCTGGACAAACTGTCCAAGTTGAAATTCCCAACAATCATTGGTCACAGCGTGTATCAATAGTCTTATTATACAATCCAAAAAAGGTTTACTTCCAGAGCGGACAACTGGGTTAGGCGTGTCGTTGCCTAAGTCAAGAAAATAAAACAAGTCCAACTGGCTAGAATATTCAATGAAGAATGCAAACAGTTTAAATTTCGTAAAAATAAATATGTAATCACATAAACATGTTGTTAGTTATAGAGAGAAATTAGTTAGGTTATTAAACGAGTCCTCGTCAGAGTCTCCATCTCTGTTTTACTTCCTTTTTTTATTATTAAAGGAAAAAATAGGTTTTTAAGGAAAATAAACGTAAAAATTGCTAAAGTCAAATTATTTTGAGTCTTAAAGAAAACTTCAAAATAATTTGAAAATAAACAGAGTTGCCACTTAATTTTTTTTTTTTGAAAAGAAATTAAGAAAACTTTTTATCAATAAACTTTGAATTTAAAAAACATGAACAAAACTTAAAGTTAGAAATTCTGGATAAGGATTCAATTAATGTCCCGAGGAAGGTTCTTAAGGCACCTCGAAAGCATGCCCAAATGGGATTCACCAATAATTCTAATTCTCCTAAAATAAAACTAACTTGAAAACGTTTGTTATGTTGCCAAACCATTAAAGATTAATCAAAATTTTAAAATAGGCATATTCGGGCCATATTTGCAAAATATAACAACTCTTATGAAGAACATAGCTAATTTGACATAGAGGAGTGATTTTTTGTGGATCTTTTATCTTCCAATATGGAAGATATGATAATTGTTTGATTTTTTAAGACTTAATCTCCATTTTTTAAAATTTTGGAAATAAAAAAATAAGTGGAGTAAATAAATTGGTTATTTATAAGAATCGAAAGAATAAAAAAGAGGCTAAAAAGATCGCATTTTTTTCACTTCGTTCAAATAATAGTTGTACCCGTACGGAATTCTCCTGTTTCTCAGTGAATATGTTTTAGACTAAGTTTCAAAATTTGCTAGTGCTGGATACAAAGCAAGTAAAATAAGCATGAAAAATAAAATAAAAGTAAGGGTCTAAGGGATGAGCCTAGGAATCCATCATCTGTCCCATTTATTCTTTGATTCTCTAATCTTCAGGCCTTCTATTTTTTAAGTGTTCAATTCATTTGGTGGAGGCTAACTTGATTGATATGGGCTTTGTATCATGACAGTGCAACGGTTTACTGAGAAGGATGTATAACATAGGATCTGTATATAGACATGGTGATTAGCTTCACATGAATAAGATATTAAGACTCGGCCAATACAGAAACAAGTAAACAAATTAAGACTAATGCTAATACTCTGTAAGCTAACAGGCAACAACAAGGTTACACAGAACCAATTTGATCTTTTACTTGATAATTAAATGGTCAGTAAAATAGGAATAGGTAGTCATAGAAGAGTAACAAATTATTAGGACATATTTAGCACATAGCACGAAAGAGGATTCAAAAGTAATCCAGTTAATCACAACTAAGAGAAACTACATTTGAATTTAATTTAACAGACATTGTTTGCTAAGAAGAGAGTAGGGGCCTAATCAACTCTCATAGTTGCACCATACTAGCACAAAAGGAGCAGTTAAGGAAAATAAAGTAGAATTAGAAAAAGAAGAAAGTCATACATTTTCATACAGGGCTCGAATCTAAGGCAGTCAAGACAGAAACATGTTTACATGGAACACTAACAGACCATTCAAAGTATGTTCTAACACATAAAGACAGGTGGTTATATAGAGGCATCCTAGGACAGTCATAAGCATAGAAAGAAACAGGGTGGGGCTAACCTATCCAATATCACATGCTTATATAGAATTAGAACCTAATAAACAGCTGTCATCAGACTTGATTAAATCTTATATATTAAGTCAGTTAAGAAGAGCACTCATTACACATTTTAGAGAGAGAAGACAAGCGGATGTGATGACAACTTATTAAAGAGGTTGCAGCATTACTTAAGGCATAGAAATAGCAACACATTAGAACTCAACTAATAGGAAAGCAAAGAAATTATATATGACGCTCAATAGGATAAAATGCAATGGGATGTTATACATGATCTAGTTAAGCTTTTATTAGGAGGCAATTAGTCAACAAGGTAGTTACATCATAGGCAATACTACAACCAAACAACAGGTCAATAACAAACATTTAGGCAACACGGATACCACTGGAACCAATGTAGGCTTCAATCACAACATTCAGAGTTAGTACTATGCACTATTTAGATTTATTTTAGGCAATCAAACTATCATATCAAGAAGGGAAGTTAAATTGGTGACTATACATAAAAAAATGACCTCTTTTATTTAGTTATCTCATCCAAAGTGAGCATTAACAAATCATTAGTAGAGGAAAACATATAGGCATGTCATATACAAACCAGTGCACATTAGGAAAACAAATCAATTCAAATATCCTATTATGAATACGACAACATGTAGCCAGCAACACATGAGCTAACAGGCCTTAAAGACTGCATGTTAACTATTTTATTTTCAGTTTTATTATTAAGTTAGGATCAAACCAAATTCAGTCAGACAATGACTCAAGCATGCTACAACTAGTTATAGAATGCAGAGGAGCAAGACTTGGTACCCTTGAGACAAATAATCAAGACTAAAAGCAGTATACAAGTCTAATAGCACTAGAAAATAAAAGACAAACCAACGACTTAATAAAAAGTAGTTTTTACCTTTTATAATTTACTCAAAAAAGTGGAGAGGATATTTAAATTCCTCTATACCTCAGCCCTTTAAAAAGAAACACCCTTGGACTCATTAGAGATGAGTTGAAACCCATATCAACTCATACTCCTCACCTTACTCCTCCTTGCAAAATGGGTTCTTAGGATAGGAAAACAAGAAGCAAATTTCCCAAGTTCTATCTCACAAGTATTCTCCTTGCCTTGATCTCTCAAAGGTCATTATGCATTATAGGTAAATGAGAGATGAAGTGACTAGGATCTAAGCCTTCCATTTATTTTTTAAAGCTTTTGAAACTAAAAATGGCTCCAGGAGTACATTTAGCAGAGAAGATATCACACAGGGGAAACTTGTAAATCAGAGTATCGGGCGGGCTGAGGATGTCTTTATTTTATGACTTTAGGGTGTCAAGATGATTGCTTTAAGATCATATTAAAGCCCAAGGGATCAAATGTCACTATGATGGCCTCCCTTTACCCTACTCATCAAATAGACAACCTTTATACCCTACCCCTTATTTTTTAAAAATAAGATTATAATAAAAAAAGGTTTAGGGCTAAGAGTATGAGTGAAAGTAATTTTGACAAGAAAGATAACACAGAAAACAGTCAACACTTAGATCATAGAAGCCATCAAAATCACATAATTAACAGAACATCAAACACAATTCATTTTTAGATTGTTAAAGACTACTGGGAAACAAAGAGCACAATCAATCCAGCAAGCAATAACATGTTCCTCTCAAAATAACCACAAAAAGTAGTAATCAGTTAGAACTTGGTAAATTCAAGCATACATCATTAATAGGCATGCAAAGCAACTTACCTAACTAACACTAGAATATAGGGACACAAACAGCCTAGCTAACATAACCAGGGGACACAATTTCACTCAGAAAGGCACGAAAATAGTACAAATCAAGCAGCACATAACAGGTTCAACGATAACATCTCAAAACCACCTAAATCCCTTATAGACTATGGATCAGTCTAAATCAAAGCAGGGTATACTAATAAGTAAGTCCAATTTACCATGATTGTATAAGATAGCTAGAAATAACATTTAAATAAAAATTGTCATAAATAAGCAGTTAAGGCAGATATAAGGCAAAACAAAGAGTGAGGATAGTGAATGTACCTTTTTACGAGCAGGAACCATAGATAAGTAAACTAGACAGCCTGGAAATCTTAATAACTAAAGAGAAAATACCAACTAAGCTCTTCAATCCTTCTAGACCCCTTGAAGGAGTGCAAGGAAAGCTCCTTTGGGGAAACACTCCAAGGGTTGAGGCTCACTCTAATTTTACCTCTTCTGGACAGGGTTTTAAGCTCAAACTAGACTAGAAACTGAGCCTAGAACACATTTTGAAAACAATCTAAGCAGCAGGCATAGCAACATTCTTTTATGCTTAGTATTCTACTATTTTTTATCATGAATTATACTGTTTTTACTCTCTACTCAAAGCTAAAACCAGAACCTTATATTCAGACTCACAAATATGAAACCCTAATCAAAAACCTAATTGGCAGACTATGAGAACATTGTATTTCAACTTATAATCGAAAGCTCTCAAGCTTATATGAAAACCTTATTCTCCACTCTTTTTTTCTTCTGTAATATTGTACCTAAAATAAAAGGGGGGAAAGGATTATAAAGGAAATGAAAACTTGTTCCCAAGATGATTTAGGGGGAAAAACCAAGAAAAATCCTAATCAAATTTATCCCAGCTCTTAAATTTAGAATCAAAACGATCTCAACCCTTAAATACAGTTTTGCATTTCAAAATTGAATCTAGGAGATAGGGAAAGCATCTCCAGCCAATGATTGTCCTCCAAAGTTGTACCATATTGTACCAGCGAAAGAAATAAATTACAGACCTCGTTCACAGAGGATCCAACCTCAACGCGGCATGGTACAGATGTACAATGTTCCCAAAATGAAAGGCTCTGGACCAGCTACGTAGGCTAGCAAGGACGATGATGATAGTTCTCGAACATTCAAGAATAATCAAGGGCACAAGGGGAAAAATCAAGGCCACAGAGGCTATGCTAGGTTACAAGGGAATTCTGGGAAGGGAAATATGATTTAGGTTAGAAGGGTTTTGAGGGTAAAATGTAATGGGAAGTGGGATGCGTCGTGGTAATTAGGACTGGGATAGCGAAAAATAAATTAGTGGT
>JBDJHY010145011.1:0-13064 GCA_039654485.1 Withania somnifera | reverse complement strand
AGTCGCCAGGGATCCGAACTGTCGGTCCCAGCAAGTCATAAATGACTTGGGACAACTACCAAAATGCTCTAGAATGCTAAATGTCGCATATTTATCATAAATGACATGAGGGTCATTACAACATCCACTACTAAAAGGACTTTTGTCCTCAAAATTCAAGAAAAAATATGGAATAAAAGTGAAGAGAATTTACCTGATAGCTCAAACAATTATAGATACTGCTTCCGCATCTCATTCTCAATCTTCTAAGTAGCTTCCTCAAGTGAATGGTGCCTCCACTGCACCCTAACCACTAGAATCCCCACGGATCTCAACTTTCTCACATTTTTATCCAAAATTTTCATAGGCTCCTCAACAAAGGATAAATCCTCATCTAGCTGTATTGAATCCTCCAAAAGGACATGAGACTCATCAACAATATACCGTCGTAGCATAAAATGTGGAATACCAGATGTACATCTTAAAGAATAAGAGGTAAGGAAAATTTATAGGCAACATCACCTACTCTCTCCAAAGTCTCAAATGGACCTATATACCTGGGACTAAGCTTTCCCCATCTACCAAATCTCATCACACCGTGCATACAAGAAATCTGTAGAAGCACTCTATCACCAACCCCAAACTTTAAGGTATGAAGCCTATGATCAACATAGCTCTTTTTCCTACTCTGTGCGGCCCTCAACCTATCATAAATACTTGATCAAACGACTGTGTAACAAGTCTGTAGACTAGACTCTAGCCTCAAAACTATCAAACCAACCAATACATGATCTACAATGCCTACCATACAATGCCTCTAATAGTGCTATCTTGATGTTGGAGTGATAGCTATTATTATAAGTGAAATTAGTTAACGGTAGGTGTTGATCCAAAGAACAACAAAAATCAATCACACAAGCCCTACACATATCCTCTAACACTTCAATAGTCCGTTTGGATTAACCGTCATTTTGTGGATGAAATATGGTACTTAACTGAACCTCGGTACCTAAGTCTCGCTGAATAGACCTCCAAAACTACAAACTTAACTGGGTGTCTTTATCGGAAATGATAGAAACTGGAACACCATGCAATTTAACCATCTTACGAATGTAAATTTGAGCCAAACACTCAGCAATATAAGAGGAGTGAGTAGAATTAAAATGCGCTAACTTAGTCAGCCTATTGGCAATGACCTAGACTATATCAAAACCTCTGCTATCCCGTGGCAACCCAAAAAAAATCCATAGTCACCCGCTCCCAATTCGAAGATGGAATAGGGAGTCTCTACATCAAACCACCTGGTCGTTGATGCTCATAATTAACCTATTGATAGTTTAAATACTTAGAAACATACTCAACAATATCCCTCTTCATTCCCTTTCACCAATTCAATTGTCTTAGATCATGATAAATATTGATTGCACTAGTATGAATAGAATACCTGAAGCTGTGAGCCTCACGCAAGATCAACTGTACTAAATCACCAACCTAAGGCACAAAAATGCGATCATAAAACCTAAGCACACCATCTGACTCAAAAGAAGCCCTGCCAGCTTCTCTAACTAATACCTGACCATGTAGAACAACCAACCATTTATCCTTGAACTACCGCTACCGAATCTGATCTATCAAAGTAGACTTGGCCTCATCCCATGCCAATACATGCCTAGGGTATAAAAGATCAAGCCTAACAAATCAATTAGCCAATGACTGTTCCACCTATAGTGGCATCTCAGAAACTGACAAGGCTACTAGGCTACCAATACTGACCACTTTCTGGCTCAAGACGTCTACAACCATGTTTGCATTTCTTGGGTGATAGAAAATAGAAATTACATAGTGTTTCAGTAGATCAATCCACCTTCTCTGTCTGGAATTTAACTCCCTCCGACTCATGATGTACTAAAGATTATGATGGTTAGTAAATATCTCACACTAGACTCTATATAGATAATGCCTCAAGATCTTAAGAGCAAACACACTATCGCTGCCAACTCTAAGTCATGAGTGGGGTAGTTATGCTCATACACCTTCAGCTGCCACGAAGCATCTGCAATAACTCGGCCCTGCTGCATTAGAACACAACCCAAACCAACACGCATCACAATACACAAAAAATATTTGACCCTCCACTGGCAAGGTCTATATTGGCACTAAATTCCAAAGTCCTTGATCTTTTAAAAGCTCAACTCATACTCATTTGACCACTAAAACACAACATCCTTACAAGTCAGTTTGGAAAAAGATGCTGCAATTAAAGAGAACCCCTTGATAAAAAACTGATAATATACATCGAAACCCACAAAGCTACATATCTCTGAAATATAAGTTAGTCTCGGTCAATCACGTATCGACTAAATCTTTGTTGGATCAACTTTGATTCCATCCTTGGACACTACATGTCCCAAAAATGCAACGGACTCTTACCAAAACTCACACTTTGAGAACTTGGCATAAAGTTTATGTTCTCTCAGTATTTGGTGAAACAATTTGAAGTGTTGTTTGTGATTGGACTTACTTTGCAAATATACCAAGATTTTATCAATGAAAATAATCACAAACTAGTCTTTGTAGGGCTTAATCACCCTATGCAACAAATTCATAAAGGTTGTAGGAGCATTGGTCAACCCAAAAGACATAACCGAAAACTCATAATGACCATAACGGGTCCTAAAAGTTGTCTTAGGGATATCTTCATTTTGGATCCATATCTAATGGTAACTAGGCCTCAAATCAATTTTGGAAAACATTGCTGCTCCCTGAAGCTGATATAACAGGTCATCAATACTCGAAATAGGATATTTATTTTTTCACAGTAAATTTATTCAATTACCGATAGTCAATACACATTTTCATTATACCATCCTTCTTATTTACAAATAGAACTAGAACACCCCAAGGCGACAAATTGGAACAAAAAAAACCTTTATCTAGAAACTCTTGAAGCCGAACCTTCATTTTCCTTAACTAAGTAGGAGCCATACGATATGGAGCAATAGAAATGGGCTTAGTGACCTGCTCTAAGTCCATAGAAAAATCAATATCCAGCTCTGGTGGTAGGCCTGGGAGGTCGGTCGAAAATACATTAAGGAACTCATAAATAATAGGAACATACTCAGGAGTAGGAATGTCGGCCTGGATATCACAAACACATGCTAAGTATGCCAAACACCCTCTCCCTACTAACCGCCTAACCTCAAGACAAGAGAAAACGCCAGTCGGTGTATGGCTATAAGAATCTTTCCATACAACCAGAGATGAACCTAGTATTGCTACGTTGGTGATCTTGGCATAAAAATCCAAAACCGCACGATGGGGAGAAAACCAATCCATACCCAGAATAACATCAAAGTCCATCATATCTAGCAATATTAAGTCAATGCATGTGTCTAATCTGCCAAAAAAAATCAAACATGATCAGATTACCTGATCCACTACTAAAGAATCCCCTTCTAGGGTAGCAACACGCATATGTGAACATCACATCATTAGGAAAACCCAAACGAGGTGGAAAATAATATGAGACCTATGAACAAGAAGACCCAGGGTTAAAAATAATGTTGATGGACATATGGAACACATAGAAATCAAACATGTAATTATAGCATCTGAAGCCACAGCCTAAGGTTGAGCAGTAACAATATTTAACTGACGATCACCACCATGACGACTACCACCCCACCATGCTGGCCACCACCCCTATAACCACCTAGTGCCCCACCTATAGTTGTCAGAGGCACTGATATTAATGGTTGTACAGACAGAGGAGCAGGCTAAATAGTGCCTTCTACTGACAAGCTCTAGCATAATGGCCCATAAGACAACACTCAAAACACAACCCAGATAGCCCAATCTGTTAGGATCCTCTACTAGAACCTATCTGACCACCCTGATGTGCTGATCCAGCCCTTCGGGAAAACTGTGCAGCAGATGGAACCTGTAATGGCACTTCAGCTGGCCTACTAGAATGGCCTTGTGACTGATGGAACTAATGATGGCCTCTAGAACAGGACATATCATAACCACCCTACTGTCGTTGCTTCTTCTTATTGCACTAATGTGACTTATGATAGAGGGCTTTCATCAAGTTTTTGTGATCAACCACAGCCTAAAAATGACGATCATCAGAGAACAATAATACTACCACCTCGCGGAGCCTATTTCTCAATCCATAAGCAAACCTGCAGACTCTATCCACCTCTATAGGCAATAACTCAACCCCATACACTAAAAGATGATAAAATGTAGCCTTATATTCGACCACAAACATAGAACGTTGTTCAAACCTTCTGAACAGTTCCCTCAGGTGCTCCACCTCATCCCTGGATATGAACACTTCATAAAATACATCTAAAGTTGGATGTAATTAACCTACAGGTCTACAGACGAATGCTCAAGACCACTACTTAGCCGTATGATGCATCTGGTATATGGTAAAGGCTATACCATAGGTCTACAATACACCCATTCCACTATGAACTTATGAGAATCCTCCCCCTGTACACCATTAGATCTGGCAGATCAAACCTTAATAATCTAGTCAGGTGCTTCTACTCCATGCTTGTCATAGTTGGCTACTATTCAACAACAGGAGGAATGGTTGCCACTGGTATAACCTGGACAAGTATAGAAGTCACTGCTAGAATAATTGGTGGCACTAGTTGCACTGTAGGAACAGTAGCTGTAGGTTGTTATAGTGGAGTTGCTGGCTGTGTTCCATTTATAAGAGGACCTCCAAAAGCACTAAGTATTTTCCATAATTTTCTATAAATATTAGGAGACGACACTGTAGTAGGTGCTGAAATAGGTGCTGCAGGCACTGGTGGGAAGTAGTAGCTAGAATGGGCACTTCTACTAGTGCTTTATCTGTTTTCTTGGCTGCGGATGAATTTGTATGAGGCATCTACAAAAAAGTGGTAAAAATAAGTGAGATTTCCAAGAAACCATCAAAGATATGCACACGATATAGAATTCAAAAGAGAGACTCAATGTTCCTAAATGTTACAATAGTCTCCCAAAGATAAGCAATGGATGTCTCAGTGCCGATCCGCAGGACTCTCAAGACATTTGTTTTGTGCACTGACACTAATGAACCTAGGCTTTGATCATAATGGTACCTACTATATCACCTGTAGGAGAACCAACCTCGTTGTCCAAAGCCGAAGTGGAGGACTACTATATCAAATATTGAGAGCACAAGTGTAATAATCAGAAGATAAATAAATGTTAAAGTATAAAAATCAAAGTAAATACCCAAAACCCGATATCAGTGTCAACCAAATCATAAGTATAGAAACATGAAATACAAAATATCTAATACAACAGTGTCTTTGAAATACATGGAGATCTAATATGAATGACGAAGCCAAAGAGAAGAAGGTAAATTCTGGGTATAAAGCTCACCTTGAATCACTGAAGCAAAATGTAAACTATACAAATGGATGGTTGTGATCATGGTCAGGAACTTGTACTCGGATTTGCACATGTGCAAGTGTAGTATGAGTACAAGATGCCAAAAAAACCCGTACCCAGTAGCCTCCAAGGGACCACTAGGAACATAACTATAATAAAAACAATAAATAAAGAAATACAATAAAGGGGTCACGAAAGCAAGTAGCACAACCAGGGAAATCTAGCTACTCAAAAAAGAATAAATTACAAGTAGACATGTATTGCTAGGAAATCATATAACAGGATCCCAGGCAATGTAGGACGACGTCCCTAAAATCCTTGCAATATTATATGTGAATAATAATACAATAAATTAGGAGTCAAAAGAAGGCAGGGGTAGAACTTGGCCAATATACTGGTAACCTCAAGTAAAAAGGATGAATGAATTAACAGTAGAATGAAGAAAAATATCTCAAATATCATAAAGTATCAATTTACAAGCAATAACCACTAAGTAGTAATAATTATAATAAAATAATGCAAATAAGTGCTAACAAGTCCCCAAGACGGAAGTGCAGCATTCACAGAAACATGCTCACCCATAGGCCCCAACCCGACCTAAGAGTACACTGAGGAAAAATATGAAGAAAAGTAAATATACACATGAAGTAACCAATCCTAAGTACGCATCTCCTCCGGTACCTGTAGGCCAGGAAAGAAAAATCCATGGAAGGCTAACCTAGATATTCTCGTATAACACTTTCCTCTCATATATCTCTTCTTCGTGTTAGCCGTAACTCGGAGGTAAGGTCCATGGAGTTATGTCACAACGTACAATTTGTAACGTCATCATTACCTCACATCCCATATCTAAGAACTTCAAGGGTTTCAGTAGTCGGGCATCTCATACCGAATATCAATAGTCTTATCTAGCCGTCCTTGGCAAGTCAAGGTGTACAACGCTTGTATTTCATATTATCAATAGATCAGGTATCCTTAATTTTCCATAAACAATAGTACCATATGTATCAAAAAGTTGTTGTCATTATCGTACAATGATGGACTCAAGTTCTAGTAGCTGCACTCACTGCCGAACACAGTCAGTCTGAAGTCCCAGCATTTATTAGCAAAATAAAGTTTCCCGATGCAAGGATATAAAGCCTGGACTAAAACAAGTGAAATAGTATTACCGGATGCTCAATACAATGTAGAGTCTAAACTAGTAAAAGATCATTAATTATATTATTATCAGAATGCTACCATTTATTGCTTTATGTCATTATTCATCTTTGTTATCAAAATCATGGCTCATTAATCTAGTGGTGATACTGACCATGCCCAATGTACTCTCATCAGAGCCATAGGCCCAACCTCTCATTTCATGAATGCACAACAGATCAAAAAGTATATATATTAACATATGATCATGTAATATCAACATCCTATGCCCCGCATAAGTATCTCTAGTCAATATCTAACTCACCGGCATCATGTCAAATGGAACCCAAAATAAAAATATCGACATGGGAAGGAAAAATAATGGAATGGTGTGATTATATACACCTATCTACCCAACCCACGAATGTTATTTAATACAATTATTAAAGCTATAAGCCCAGAGTTACCCCACGAAGCCTACCTGTCGTCCGACGATAAAGCGCTGAAAATTCACTAACCGTAATTCGACTGATGTCAAAAAAATCTCTGAATGATGTCAAACTTGCGTCAAAGTATTATATATTCTAATACAAGTCTAACGGTAGAACTTATACTAAAATATGAACTTGGCAAAAAATCGGGCCTAAAACGGGCTTACGGGGCCTGCTTGCTGGAACGAAAAATAAATTTCACTACAGGGTTCCCAATGTTACACCAGTGCTACAAAATTGAGCACAATTTGTGTGTAGGAAAGGCTTCAAAACATCCCATACATATTAGACCTTAACAGGGTTAAAGATGCGATTTTAAGGAATTCAACATTGGAATTTCGATATATTAATGATACTTGACGTAAAATATACCCAAGGAATAAGGAATTATGCAGGCATAGATGGATTATCATATAATTTTATCAATATCATCAATTGAGGGTTCATTAATCGAGGAAATCAAGACACATAAGAATTAAAGCGAAGAAAACTTACAAAAAAAAGTAAAGGAAAATGAAGAGCAACGATGAGGGAATTTTTCTTAGCCTTGAAAGATGTTTGGGAGAGGTTTTATGCTAAAAAATGGGTTATAATGTAGTGTTTTTGCTAAAAAAACTAATTTGGGGTCGTGAAGGGGTCTTTATGTAACTGACATGCAATTTTTTTCATCGCTATCGCGTCCAAATCGTCACAATCGCGAAAAGTAATCATTTTCTTCATCACTATCACGTCCAAGGAATCTCTATTGTAAAGAATAATAAAAATCATTCATATCTATCTTACCCAAGGCATCGCGATCTTGAAGAACAAACAAAATCCTTCATCACTATCACGTCTAAGGGTTCGCAATCGCAAAGAACAACCCTTACACCAGAAAAACATAAATTTCTTTGTATTTCAATCGGGGTTCATGATATGAAAAAGAGTCAAAATTTTATAAATTACATATGTATTTTATATGGAAAAAATATTTAGACTCAACATAATCGACGAAATTTACATTGGAGGACGTTTGAGTAAAAACGACCCCCAAACAAGCTTTGACCAAAACTAGAAAATTTCTAACATTCCACAAAACAACTCAAATCAATAACGCACACCTTAGAAAGCTTACCAAGGGATAAAATAGCCTAAATTCACCATTCTAGAACTGAAGGAAGGTAAAAATTTTGATCCAACACTCCAAACACTTAATTACCATCCTAACTCCATATTAGGCCATAAATTTAACTAAAATCCATAAATTGGCATAAATTGCAAATGAGAACTCTGAAACACAAACATAAGGTCAATCTTGACTTTTTTTGGATTTCTAGAGCTAATGGAACTGTTGGAATTTAATTTCGAGCTCGTCTTGAAGAAAAGTTTACTTTGTTCAATGAGTACTTTATTTTAAGCTTTAAAATGGGTAATTTGAGATATTTCTCAACCGAGTCACCAAAGATACAAAATAACAGGCCCATAAAGTCATGAATAATATATGGAAACTACTAAAATGCTCTAGAATGCAAACTCCACGTGTTTATCATAAATTACCATGAGGATCATAACAGTTATTGTGTTCACTAATCATGTAGAGAGGAGCATGAGCTGCATTTTAAGATTATACTTTATTTTTTGAGATATCTTTAGTTGTATGTCATTTTTTAAAAAGGTGAGTATTGTATTGAGTCTGTTGAATTCCTAGGACACATGGAGTATTAATATGATATTATGGTACACCTAGCAAAGATTGTCTCTATTCATGATATCCTTGACCAACTACTCCTACCGAGGTTAATAATTTTTTTTGTTAGAGAGGTACTACAAATGTTCATACAAGGTTTTTTTATCCATAGAAGCAGTACTGACAAGATTGACAAGAAAAGAGGTTGCTTTCCAGTGATCTAATGAGTATGAGTCATTCTTTTAGAGGCTTAAGGCCATTTTGACTTTCACTCTACTATTAATATTGTTAGTTGACGATTAGAGTTTCTCTATGTATTGTGATGCTTCAAGTGTTATTTTGGGTTGTGTTCTAGTAGAGTAGGGATGAGTGATATAAATATGCTTTGGGATAGTTGAAGACGCACGAGTGAAAATACCCCGCTCACAATTAGAGTTGGCGGGGGTAGTCCTCACACTTATGATTAGGAGGAATTATTTATATGGTATGCATTGTAAGATTTTCACTATCATTGTAGTCCTTTGTATATCATGATTCATAAAGTTCTTAATTTGAGATAACACTAATGAATTGAATCCTTGAAGGAGTATGGAATCTTTATTTTTATCATCCAAGTAAGGAAAATATTGTAGTACATGCCTCGACTTCGAAATCAGTGAGTATATGTAGTTTGGCATCACATTAGTTACAGATAAGCCATTGTCTTTAGACATCCAACCCTTATCTAACTATTGTTTCATAGTTGAGTTGTTAAATTCTACTTGTGTTCTTGAAAGTGTTGAGTCTTATTATACCTTGGATAGTAAAATTAGAAAATGTCAATTTAAGGACCTAGATTTGATGATATTCAAAATCGGTTGTTTAGGTGTGAGACCTACGGAGTTGTATTGGACACAGAGGGTAGTTTGAGGTTTGATGATTGTATTTTTGTTTCGAGGGTTAGAGACCTAATTTGATTTATACATCATTAGGAAAATTAGTCTAGATATTCCACCTATCCAAGTGCAGCAAAGATGTATAGGGAATTGAGACAACTTTACTATGGAGTGGTATGAATAGGGAAATTATAAAGTTTATTTATCGATTCTTGAGAATTCAGTAGGTTATGTTTGAGCAACAGAACCGACAAGATTAATGAAAATGCTTCCCATTATTAATTGGAAGTGGGGACAGATAACTATGGATTTTGTTTTTATATAGCCACGTACTTTACAAAGTCACGATAATGTGGTTGTTTATAAGTTGGCTAAGTTAGTACACTTTCTTTTTGTTCATTCTTAGATAAGTTTGCCTAAGTCTATTTTAGTGAGGTGTTTCATTAGTATATATTATTAGTCTCAATTATTTCAGACTGTGGTTCTCAGTCTATATCTTAGGAGATCTATTTAGCGAGGTTTGGGTACATAGGTTTTTATCTCTATATGGCTTTTGACCCAGGGATAGATGGTCAGTACTTGAGGTCCGTTCATGCCCTATGGGACATGTTACCAACATGTGTTATTCATTTTAGTGTTTCGTTGGATCAACATCTATCCTTGGTTGATTTTCTTATTATAATAGCTACCATTTTGATATTCAGATAGCGCCTTTTGAGGCCTTATATAGCAAGGAATGTCAATTTCCAGAGGGCTAGTTTGATGGTTTTGAGTCTAAAGTTAGAGTATAATTTTATGTTAAGGATTCTTTTGATAGAGTTTGTGTGATACATTATAGACTTCGAGAATCTCAGAGTAGGCAAAAGACCTATTATGATTGTAGACTTCATTCCTTAGAGTTTAGTGTTGGTGATTATGTATTCTTGTCGGCATTACCCATAGAGGTTGTGGTGAGGTTTCAGAAGTAGTAGCCCTTGGTATATGGCATTTTGAGATCCTTTAATGCACCAGTAGTGTTTCTTACGAGTATTCCTTGCCTATGATATTTTAAGCATTTCATTTATTTTTGCATGTGACTATGTTGAGATGTTGAGAAACTATGAGTCTTATGTGTTTAAGGTTGATACAATTCAGTTGGATGAGGACTCGACATTTTTTAAGGAGCTTGTATCCCTTTTTTCTATACATGTGAGGAAACCGAGGACTAGGTAGATTGCATTGGTAAAGGTTCAGGGAAAGCACCATTTAATTGAGGATGTTACTTGGGAAATTGAGAGTAAGATGCAAAGGTAGTATCTAGAGTTGTTTGAGCTTTCAAGTACAGCTTCTTCTAAATTTCAGGGATGAAAGTATTTTTAATGGTGGATGTTGTAATGACCCTTCCTATCATATTTATATTTTTATACTTTTGTGATTCTTAGAGCCTTTCTTTTAGCAGTTTGAGCTTATTGTTTGTATTTTGAGCCTATTCTTCTAACATCAGGTAGGCTATCACTTACCATCTTAAACTTGGCTTATACTAGAAGTAATTATAGTATATAGCATATCCGTTTATTTGGTTATTAATACTGGTGCCATTGGCCCTATCTTCTTCGTTTTGTTTGGTTCTTGTGAATTTTACGTAGATCCAATCATAATATTGTAGATTACTCATTGTGTCCTTATGTTGGCTTTGTATTTAATCTAGAACATAAATGGTTAGATTTGGGAATGTCTATGAGTCCCAAGCATCAATAGATGGTATCTAGTTGTTATAGAATTATCTGCATCTGTGTAAGGCCAACATCAGTAGTTTTTATCTATTATTTGTGATTGTGCACGTCAATATCAATTAAAAACAATTTTTTTTGCAATAGGTTATACTATTTTATGGCTGGAATTCTAACATCACCAACTTTGAAACCTTGCATGTATTTGTGGGCCCATTTTAAGTATTATATGATTAGTAAGGATACAAATTCAAGGTTTTCACAAATTTTTTAATTTTAAAAGGCTAAATTTATACTTTTCCACTATTTTCAAACCGATACTAGACTCAGCTATGTCAGCATGCTAGACATTAAGTTTTATAGTTAGTTTTAGAACCAAATCTAGTTTACTTAGTTTTAGACCCAAATCTAGTGAGGCAAATATTTTGAGACTTGATACTATTGGTATAGACTCATTAGATGTGTGAGTATTTTGTGGGATTTGTGATATGTTATGAACACATTTGTAGACCTTGTAAAGCTAGGCTGGTAAGCAACTAGAAGAGGCGTACAATGGGAGTATAGGTATACAAGTCTGTATGTCTTCCATATGTCATGACCTGGAATAACGTATGATGCGGGCACCTATTACATCGTAGATAGCTTTGAGAACTCATTATCACTTAACAATTAATATAAAACTAAAGAAAGATATTTAATATATAACTTAAAGAGACAATGTCTTTTCCCCAAGACCTGGTTGATATGTACAAGAGCATCCTAAATATAAAGTGAGGGAAAATATTAAGAAAAGACTCCAACATCTACTAGGAATTAAGTACAAAGGTTAGTGTTGAATACCTCCTTTTAAATAGTAATTGATAAAACTAACCTTATTTTAGACTAAACCCCCAAAATGGATATAGCAATAATAGTATCATTACAAAACACACATGCTGATAGGAACCGTCAGCCGACCATAGTTAGTTCGTGACAACATAAAATAGATTCAATAGAATAATCAGGACATCCTAAAAAGGATATAATTATGTTATGTTTTCATATCACAATTTCCTCTTCTAAAGTTTTAAATTTCCAACCACTCTAACAACTCAACCATCAAGACTTTCACCAGTAACATCTACTAACGTCATTGATATCACTATTTATCATATTCCTAACACTATCTCATCAATATCAATTGTTTATTCACATTACCTATTTGTTCACCCATATCTACAAGATCAACACATTAATCATAACTAAGTCACACTAAAATAGGATAACACTTAACCACCCTCTTACAACACTAAGGAAGCTACACATATATCGTATAAGACCCAATTTAAGGAAGTACAATGAAATAATACACGAAGCATATAAAAAGTAAACAAAAAAGTTCACATTCTCAAGAAAATCACAAAATCAGTCTCACAGATAAGTAATAAAATAAAAAACACAAGTGGACTCCAATCTCAGCCCCCAAACAAGAGACCTCAAGCTTCATTAGCAAACTTTATGGATAGTTTTTGACAGTTTAAATTTAAATATTGAAACACTAGATCGTTTTTTGGGATTATTTAGTGACGCACCACTTTAGATCACTTTATAATAAATTTAGTTATTATGATTCTTATTATGCTGGAACACAGAAACCGATCAAATATATAAAGCAGTTATAACACAAGACTATAATAAGTCAATACTGGCATCAAGATATATTATTTAAAACATATCACATCTCACTAATTTGTACACACATGCTAATGGGTTTTATTTTTCCAAAAAGTCATGACCTGCAGGGGACATCCTA
>JBDJHY010145001.1:0-13064 GCA_039654485.1 Withania somnifera | reverse complement strand
AGATGTATTGCAACTCCTGATATTTGGCCACGAGGATGAGTAGGAAGATCTTTATCTACATTTTGATAAAATAATACAGCCAAAAAGCAGGTTCAGGACATGGATTATGCTACTATAGGAGTGTATGCATAAAAACATGATAAATATCAATGCTTAAAGATTATCATGAACGAGGCTAGAAATCATATAATAAGTCTGGAAACCTATGCAATGACCCAAACTGTAGTAATTGAAAAGCTTAAATCTCTTATCAAGCTTAAAAGCATAATAAGCTAACCTTGATTTTTATTGGGTCGATGTGCTTGTTTAGTCCTAAAATCTTAAATCATGAGGTGGGAGTTTTGAATAACCGACATAAATTATGCTAAGAGAAACATGGAGTCCAATGTCATAAATTCACACAGAAAATAATCCATTGTTATTAACACACGCCGAATAAAAGTTCACTCTAACCTGCAATAGCTAGCGCTAATCATGTATAGCTAAGGATCCTCAACTAAGTCATAAAGATTGACCTGTGGTGGCTATAAAGTTGTGGGGCTTAAGTATTACCCTGTAATAAGT
Source organism: Withania somnifera (assembly GCA_039654485.1). Classification (NCBI taxonomy): domain Eukaryota; kingdom Viridiplantae; phylum Streptophyta; class Magnoliopsida; order Solanales; family Solanaceae; genus Withania; species Withania somnifera. Next base: position 12,500 of record JBDJHY010145001.1, on the reverse strand, counting down.
ACACACTTAAGCTTTCTTGGTGCTAAATAGTCCTCTCAAAATAAGCATAATGCTCATATTCGTAAAAATATTTAAAAGGGACATACAGATGCACGTAACCTAAATATAATTGAGACAGATCTCCTTAGTTTTCTTGCCATATCTTATGATGCTTGTTTCATAAATCTTTTTAATGTATCTAAAATCTCTAAAATCATGTTTTAGAAAACAATGATATAATATCACTTGTATCAATAAGCCAAAAATCATGATTATGGGCATAAATTATGTTATGCAAGTTTAAGCATGCTAGTTGAAGATAATTCATACAAAATATGTAATGATCATGCTACGAGTCTTAAATCATGTACATCTTGAACAAATTAAACTTGTAAAGATAGTTTCTATAAAGATCTGGGGTTTTGAAACCTAGATCAAAAAATCATAAACCTTACTTGAAAACTAAAATTTTGGGCATGAGAGTGGAAAGAACCCTTATTTAATACCTTATATCTTGTTTGAAGAAAAATACTTGGATATAACCTTGGATAAAGTGAAGTTCTGAAACCCTAGGTGAGAACTTGAATATATGTTCTTGAGGGAAAACCCTTTTTTCATTTCATGTCTGTAACTTGTCTAAGTGTGGATAGAATAGGAGAATTAAGGTTTTGATATTTATATTAGGGGTAAAAAAGAACTTAAATTGTTGTTTATGGGGTAATGGGATCATAGAAAAGGTCTGAAACACCCCTAGATGTTTTTATAAAGTAACAGAAAATGCCTTGTCACATACCAACACAAATTGACCTATGACTCATGGTGGTGAGTTCGAATCATAGGTAGACTCATGGCTTAGAAGATTGGCTCACTGTATTGAGAACCCAGGACCCTACAAGTCTAATGTATGACTTGTAGGTCCTTTTCGTGAGTTATCAAATGACTCGTTACATTAGGGTACATAAAATTTGAGTTTCTGAATTATTAAACCATGACTTGATAGTACGATAAAACCTAGAATTTAGTACGACGCATACCTCAAAGTCATGAGTCGTACCTCCACTTGTTGTATTGTACTTGTAATTTTTTAGGGTACTTGTAATTCAGTACGACGCATACCTCAATGTTCTGTCCAACTCTCAGTATCTGTCAGACAATTTGGTTTACAAGTCGTAAGGCCTAGCCACGAGTTGTGACACGACTTGCGAATTCCTGGGGGAAATCTTTATGGTTTGGTTCTACAATCTAAGTTGATATATTGACTTTAAAGGCTAGTGAAATCATCGAGTCTTATAGAATCATTTGAATATGTAGTCTATTTTCCATTTCAACAGTCAATGCCTCTATTTTTTATGTCTAGTTTGCTAGTAATGAGTCATGAAAAGATTGCTTATTTTAACTATCCCAGTCCTCTGTGTATTTACATATTTACAGGCAATTCTTAATAGAAATTAGTTTCTAGAGGATAGTTTTATGATATCAATGCAGTACATGTGTAAAAGGTTAAGATTTGTGTGCATTTATATTGAATGTTACAATATGAACAATCTTATACGTATGTTGTTTCCCTCTCTGTTTCTTGATTGTCTATGTAGGCTTTGTTGATTGTTGCATCCTCAAATCATATTAAAACCTGTGAGTTTCCCCCTTATGTAAACTGGATAATTTACAATCTAATTTTGATCCTTCAAGAAACCAATCCATCCCAGCCCCTTTCTTTATGAATCTCTGTGTGTTAAGCTAGAAGTTAATGCGAGTAAGACTTGTTTGTTTGAATCATTTTATTGTTAATAGTTTTTGAGTGAAATTTAACATGGATCAAATTTTCTTGTCCAGTTCTTTAAATGTCTTGTCCTTGACATATGTTTGACTATGTGATTCATGTTTAAGTTTATACAAGTATTATTAGTCTTACCTCATTTGAAATAATTAGTATTGGATGTTGAGTCAACATAGTTATCCTACCATATTAAAGTTTGTCAAGGAAAAATTTGCGTAAGGTGAAAAAATTTAGAAGTTGAAGGATTACTCTTGTTTCTTGTCTAATCAGATTTGTCTAAGCATAATTTGTCTTTATGGTTGCATTCTAATAAGCATGAATTACGCAATGGTTGTTTTTAAAGTTCCAGATAGATTAATGACATAGTGAGTTCATGTTAAGTGATTTTGCACCAAAAAAGGAATAGCATGTTCACATTTTCCTTCTTTTCAATTTTAGTAACGCTAGTTTGAATGGGTTTAGGTTTAGTTTAAAAACAGTTTGCATCCCTTGTACACGAATCATCATGACCCCTTCTTTGTTATCAATAGGGTTAAATATGTTTCTATGAGATCTTTTCTAGCCGTCAACATTTATTTTCTTTCTATGTATGCATATTTATGATTTAGAACACTAGACTATAAGACCTAGTACATAGTCTTAATTGATGAGAAGAGATAAATACTCTTGTAGGAATTTAGTGAATGACTTTATCATTGTCAAGATTACTCTCTCTTAAGATGTTACTTGTCACCCTCCTTTCTTTGTTATCATATTAAAGTGTTCAAATGAATCATATTTTACTTCAAATAGTCATATTTGATAGCTATCCAGTGCACCTTATTTGCAAATGAGATGTAGTTATTGTTATAGTACTTTCAGTTTTTTAATTTTATTACTGTGTATTGTTACTTGTACTTTTATTGTTATAATATTTTTTGTAAGTTTTCTTTGACTTATGTGCATTTTTAAGAGCTCTAATATGTTGTTTTGTTAGTCTTGTTATGGGACAGTATCTTATACTCTTTAAACTTTGAGAACTATGGAATTTATGAGTTCTTCAATTTTTGTTGGTACCTATGTTGTTTTCTAGTAATAGTGTCACCTTAGTGGTTTATTTTTACCTTAAATGAGCTTTTATAGTTTAAAAACATAGATAATATATCGGTGTTTAAAACCTAGTCTGAGTGTTTAAGTATGAAACAAGGGAACTTGTTTGTGAAATTTAAACTTGTTTTATACTTAAAGTATGTATAATATTGTCTATATGAAGGGATTGGGTTGCACTATCTCGTAATGCATAACCTATTAGCACTATTGAATAGGCCTTAAGTTTGTTATGATCAATATGAGATGTCTGCCACCTGTTTAAGCATTACCAAGAGTGTTCTAGGTTCTTATTGATAATGCCCTTATAGTGTCACCTTTAGAATGATGTGTTATGAACATGAAACTGTTAAACTAAAGGCTTATGAAACTGTATGACCATCTGAGTGGTGTCTCAAGATCTTAAGTTTGCCTAACTAATTTGTATCTAAAAGCAAGAAGCTGTATTTTGACATTAAATTAGCTTACATCAGTCTTTTTGAGTTTGAAATACTTTGTGTATGCACATGTGAAATCTATTTGAGTATGATTTTGACTTGACATAAATGTCTCAGTATTTCATGTATGACATCATAGCTCTTGAATATTGTAGGAGTTGGTTTATGTTGATTATTATCAATTTCTATTTGTTTAAGTATCTGAAACACAAAATGTTAGGCACTAATTTTGATCTTTGTGGCTTTCTGAGTAATAACAAGACATTCCATATGTTATTGACAAAGTATTTGTACTCCCTTCAACATGCTAGTTCCCTAGTGCGTTAAAGCCAAGTAAGGTTTGCATATTGGGTCGAAAAGAATTTAAAGTTAATAGCGCGTTCAAAAGTATTTGGGTCAATAACTGAATTTACTTGCTTATTGATGCAATAATGAAGGAAAAAAATCCTGTTATATCTCATTAGTGACCAAGTGTTCCTTCTAACTAGAGAAATGAAAAAACCCACATGAATCTCACAACCTTATATGCTATCATTGGCAACTAAACACCTACTAACCGAGGAAACCAAAAAGGAACTCATGTACAGCCTAAAGCAGTATCAAGACAAAATCCGAAGACATGACAACTATCCACACTAATTGCTGAATGCCAATAGGTATATCAGGGATACCTTTATTCCCAAACACCAAAAGACAATGATAGTAATTGAACCACATTAAAAAGCACAGAAACATCTTGAAGATGAAAATCTCTAATTAACGTGTGGTATAAGGAACCCTACTCTATAATGACTTTATACAACTATCAAATACCAACACATGCTCTCATAACTCACTCTTCACGAAATACCAGAAAGTCACTTCACCTCCTACTACCATGTTAATATACCATTCATAAAAGAATCAAAGACAACTCAGCCATTATCCCTCAACAAGGTCATATCGTAGTTGGTTCACACCATCCATCTCTGACAAACCACCCATCAAGTAGCAACGCAATTGTAAATCAATTGAAGACTGTCTATCACCACAAAACCTGGTGTGGAGTGTACAAACATATATAGGAAAGAAGAATCACAATCAACTGATAACATACTTTAATGACATAAAAAAATCAATAACAAAAACTAAGACGAACGACCAACACAACCTATGCTTCACTATTGCCACGAGAAATCAATACCCACCAAATATGGCAGAAGTCTGGAAATACTCGAGTTTAATGTCAGCCTCAAGCACACTTAATCATAATTAGACATATCTGCTTATCACGCCTTACGAATGCACTCAGAGGACCGATATAATCGATCTACCACTATTAATGGGTATGTAGAACAACGTAATAGAAAACCCACAAATCATGTATTGTTTTACGGTCGCGAGAGGCGATTTTTGATTTATTCCTCATTTTATTTTTAAAAATGATGTGCTTTCTAGGGAAAAACTAAAAATGACTTAAGTCTCAAATTACTTTAAATTTTAAGGAAAATATTCAAAATAAGTTAAAAATAAAGACAAAATCTCTACCTGATTTTTTAAAGATATTTAGACAACTTATTATTAACCCTAAGTTTTAAAATAGGAAACAATTCATGGTTTAGAGAAAACTCTGACTAAGAATTCCGTAATGTCCCAAGGAAGATTTTTAAGGCACAGAGAACACCTCTGATAAGGGATTAGATTGGTGGTATCCATGGTTTGGTTCTCATCCATGGTTTCGTTTTCATCCACATCCATGGCCATTTGTTCATCCTCCAATGGCAGCTGGCGGTTTTGGTCACAGATTTCCTCATCCATGGCCCTTCATGCATCCACCAAAACCATCTTCATCTGAAGAAGAGAAAAATTAAAAATCTTTATTAATGAACTGATGGATCAGTATCTTATTGATCACATAAATATCTTTAAGATCACATGTTAGTAAGTGTTTAGGTTTAAGCTTCCTCGTTTTAGGTTAATAATTAGTTTAGCACTTTTAGTTTGTAGGACTATTGTTTAAGTTTGGTTTATCGTGAAATAAAATGTGATCTGTTTGTTTTTTTATGTTACATTATCATGCTTTTCCCCCCCTCATAATATTCTGTTTGAATAAGAGTTTTCCAAAAATAAATGTTTGTCAAAAATTTTCCTCCATTAATCATTACAATTTATTTAAAAAAAATTAAATATTTATATTATATAAGTAATTTCACTATGGCATCAATCTGTCTTTGTCAAATGAAAGTTTAGAGAACAAAGCAAGCATTTTGAGATATGGTAAGTAAGAAATAATTGCAAATTTCTAACATCTAAATTACAGGAAGCTGCTTTCATTTGTTAGTAACATATTCCATTGTTTTCTAGTATCTAACTTTGAAAAATAGTTATCATTTAATAGGTATTAATTCGTAAAAACAACACAAAAGGAGAATGCGTATTATACGCAAAAATTGTCTTCGATTTGTTATTAATAAAAACAAAAACAAATATTTTTTTATAAAATAACATTTCATTCATAACTAGGGCATCCCAAACTATTACCAAAATAATTTAACTACAGCATGTGATACAAATTATATTATTTTCCAAGTTGTACATGTAATTATATAAAACCTGATTAGATTATTTGTTACTTGGAAAATGGAATACATGCTTATTAAAAATTTAATTCAGTTGTCCTATTACTCTGCTGAACTCATAGTCTCTCAGGTCTGAAACACATCAAGTATTAGATGTTTCTTTTTTTAATCAAGTAATTAGTAAAAAAAAAAAAGATAAATTCAACAAGTTACGTGTGTAAGTGATGATTTCACTAATTTCTATTCTTTATTCCTAACTAAATATGTTATTTTTTATTTTGCAGAGTAGTGATGCTACCAATGACAAGGAACACATCATATAATCACATTCTATTGAATATTATGGTCAAAGAGGGTTTTCTCATTTCTGAATCAGCTAGTGCCTTTGATATCTCCAATTGGTAAAATAGTTTTTATGTGTGCCACAATATAATCATTCTATAACAATGTTGCATGTACAAAAAAAAAAATCTCAAGAATTCATTTTGTTGACCTTAACTAGTTAGAATTGAGGTTGTTTATACTTGAAGGTCCCCAAATATGCCTGGAATTTGGACAAAGAATCAAAAAGAGGCTTGAAAACCCCGTTGTTGACTCTGTTCATAGCAAAAGCGGTATCTTTTTTTTTATACCAAATTTGGCATCCAGGGCGGATATCTAGCTCAAGACTAAACAATTGGTGGTTTTTATGAAATTACTCTGCAACTAATAATACATTTTCTTAATATTGAGCTACCTAATGTTTGGCCTTAATTAGCAAGTGAAGATTTGAAATTTATGTTTTCTTACAACTGACTTAAAAGATATGAAATTATTTTTCTAGTATCCATTTTCTAATTTTCAAAGAATATGAAATTACATTTAAAATATCAAGAGAAAACCCACATCAAATTCAAACAAATCAAATTAAAAAGATCAAGATGGAACATTATATTGCCTATCTCATTTAATATATTATACCATCCTAGGTCACATGAAAAGATTCATCTCATTTAATATTTCATTTATAAAATCAGATTTCTCAGAAAGTTATACCAAATTTTAAGTCTTTAATATTGAGTTTTGGGACTAATTAAATGTGAACAGGTTAAGTGTTTAAGTGAACTAACAACTTTTTTCCTCACTAAGATTCAAAACTCGAACCCGTCACTCAAGCCGCTGACATGTGCCTAGCTAGCCTAGCCCACACATCACATTGCTACAACTCGACTAAACCCCCTGAAGGCCATTAGAATTGAGAAAGTCAGGAAACAAAACATCTAGTACAATCTTTCAACATAGTATTATTTTACTCATCACTAACTTCAGTATTCCTGTGACAGTTACAGACATCTGCTCTTCATTTACATCACAGGGGTTGTATATAACCAGAAACAAGGTTACTCTAAAGGTATTACTGTACATAGTATGCCAACATCAACAAGTGATACCATATTGCCTTGAACTAATCGGATGAATTTGTGCAAAAGATTGGGGCTCAATCTGAATGAACTGCAGAACCCTTTTGTCCAAAATGGTTGAACAATTACACGAACGAATCAACATATCTACAAGTATGCCTCCACTTGTATTCTAGCAAGCTTCCATAAGTTCGATCCCAGATTCCAATGTAAAGAGACTCATCGTCCGGACTCAGAGCTATCCTTGATATCTCACCGAAAAGATCAATTTCCTGTCGTTTCTTGTAGTCTGACTCGGTACTGTAAATTCTCTCATAGCTCATGACAGAGCCAATAAATCAGAGTACTGAAAAGGCATATGCACACAAGAGACAAATTTTTCCATGCGACATAACGCATAAGAGGGAAAAAGAAGTAAGAGCATAGCAAAAATAAAGTAGGGGACAATCACTAAATACTTATCAATTACCTCTGTTGGTACTATACGTCCAGAGAAGTTGATAACTTCTGAGAGATTGCGGGAAGTTGATGACCAATGCATAAGTGAATCAGTTGAACTCAAATACACATCATGTTTTGAAGTCGCCCAAACCAAGTTCCTTAGCTGCAAGAAGAAGTCACTGAAAGAACACCACATAGCAAATTGACCCCCCAAAAAAAGTGCCTTTACTTAGGTGGCAAATATCACAGAAAAATAATCCAAACTTTGAAACTGTTTCTAAAGATGCTACCCCGAAAGCATCGGATCTGGTATCTAACTACTTACAAGATAAAAATTGACATGAATAGCGAATTAAGGACATAATTCATTTGGAAACCTTATCCTTTTTGTCTATCACTGGAGGAACAAAATTAATAACCTCTTTTTTTTTTTCTTTTTATTTGGTGGGGGGTGTGGGGAGGTATAGAACAGGAAAATTTGCAAGAACATGACCTTTCTCTTCAACTCTTTTTCTTCTTCAAGCCGAATTCCCATAGTCCAAAATAAGTCTCTGCTGTAGCATTAAGAATCCAGCATTTTGGACATTTGATTGGTCAACTTTAAGTAAATGACTAAAACATAAATCTTTAAAATTCTATAGGATAGAAAAACCAAACAATTGTTAATCTTAGGCATTGCTGACAGGAAGTGCCTCAAGTACATATGTTTTTTCACTTAATCAAGTATCAAGATGACAATGATGCTACTTCCACTAAAGAATCTTCCTGACTTTTAAAAGCTAAACAGCATTCAAACTGGTCCTTCACAGCCACATGAAATAACTATTTATCGCATCTAGATGTTAGGACAGGGTAACAGTTATATGCAGAGACTGCAGCACAGCGTTGTCATATGGTATGCAGACCTGAAAATGGAGTATCGTAGGCTTCACGGATCTTGCATTGTGAAAAAATTCGTAGTAGTTTCCACCCTTCTCCACTTGTTTGCATTCCTGAAAATGCATAAATGACCGGCAATGATGAGAATCTAACCCAAATGGAAGCCCTTTAACTAAATAAAATATAAAAATTGCAGTTCGGAGACCTTATGCACAGCTTCCCCTGACAAAGGGATGTTCTCATAATTCCTGTACTGTTCAAGCCTTGTCAATCTGTAACTTTGCCTGGTTATATTCAATCCCTCCCATGTGATACCTTGTATATCCTTCCCTTTTCTTGCTTGTGCAGCCAATGTATGAGTCACTTTTGTTGGCTAAAAAAGTATCACAAATTAAAAAGAAAGAATAAATAAACTGACACTAAAGTAATCATGCCTCATTTTTCCCATAATGATATCAATACTTCCAGGTAGCTCAAAATACAAGTGATTCATCAGCAAACAAAAAAGAAACATGACTAGGTCAAATACAGTAGTTTTACTAGCTTGAGTGTTAGAGATTTTATGAGAGAAGAATATTCTCAAATCATGGACCTTTGGCCAACATAACTATCAACAAGAAACTCACGTCTAGAATTTGCAAAAGCAATAATTAGCAGAACTATAAACAACCAATGAGGAATTAATGTAGAACAAGGCAAATAATATCATAGATGAAACAGTCCCCTCCCAATCTTCCTCCATGTAATCCAATTGGTCAACCCTTTCAAGAGGCATCCCCTCCCACACCTTTCAACCTGCATACAAGAAAGTCAAATAACACCCGATGCACTGTTCCCAAATGAAACTGGTAAATTAAAGCAATTCCCAAACAAAAGGCAAAGGAAGGAATGGGAAATATCGAAATTCTTCACTGGAAAATGCATTCAAAATTCCCAAGAAAGTTAAAAAAAAAAAGTATAACATCTTCCTGCATATTTGATCTTAGCACCAAGAAAAGTCAAAATACCATCAGCCATCCCACCATCTCCTACCCCAACCTTGCCAAAATACCATTGCTATAAATGCATCTCTCTGCCATAAACAACCATTGGTAAGAAAAAGCTTCCCAATTAAAAAAAAAAAACTGTGGTGTCTGAGCCAGCTTTCGCTCACCTCGACTAGATACCTACCACATTCCACCAAGAAACCAGAAAACTCTACCCAAGACTAAGACAGATAGGAACAATCACCAAGAACCTTTATTTTAACTACCAAGAAACTCAACTAAACTAGCATTGAAGAGTATAATGCTGTGAGTATCATCAATTCTACTACCTATTTTTTCTTTATCTCTTTTGGAAACCACCTAATGCTAAACCTATAATGCTGACATTACTGCGAATAACCCAATAAACTCAAGAAAAATATTCAATTCTACTAGTAATTACCTCTCTTTTTTTTAGGAAAAAATCTTTCTTTGAACTAACAACAACCATTAAACTCTATAATGCTAAAATTACTGCTAAAAACCAATAAAAAAATCATATATAAACAAAGAAATAGTAAAATTGTTCTTCCAAGTACCAAGAACGAAAGGACAACCATAAAACACTATAATGCTGAGATTACAGCTGAAAAACTCCATAAACTCAACACAAAAAGATCACGATATAGCAAAAATATTTCTGGGAATTTGTGCCTAAGTAGGATAATTAACCAAAAAATTGTCTTTATTTTTGGGTCAAAAATATCCAAATAGAATTTTTCAGCTTCTTCTACCCATTTGCATTATAAGTAATTGTGACACTATTTCTTAATGCTTAGGATGACATGAGTTTGAAAAGTGCAAAGTGATAGATATCTTATGAAAAAAAATAATTAAAAAATTTAAATGTGCAATTGACAATTGAGGATTTGTATTTTTTATGTATAAATTAATTAATTAAAATGCGTATAAATTAGTTAACATTATTGGATGATATTAGGGAGTGCTTAATTAGAGGGCAAATTTTGGACGACTTTCTCAAATGATGGCTTTACTTAAGTCCTTTGCTAATTAAGGAGGAGTAAGTAAACACAAATACATGATTATTACCTCTAGTTAGCGTAAACAAAACAAAAGTAGAGCTCTATATTAGTCTTGGTGTGATTTAATTTGAAATATGATATGATTGACCCTACGTATAGAGATTATTAAGCCATCATTTTCCAAGAATTTGTTAATTCTTAATTCGAGATGCCACACAATGTCACAATCATTTCGATTGTGTTCTTGGACAAAGGATTTATAATTGTATGGAAGAAGGAATTCTTACTAATGATTTGTAAAAAAGTATCACACTATCTAGAAAAAGAAAATAAAATACAAAATAATAATTGCTTTATCTGAATTAAAATTATCATTAGATGACTTAATGGGATAAAATTTCCTAGCTGAACGGTATATATAATTTAAACTACTTTTTTTTATTATTAATAAGCAAAAGACAGATTCCAGTTTTAGTCCATGTTTTTCATAATTTTAAATAATTAAGTACAAATACATGTCAAGATTTATTACAAGATTAGTCGAAACGACTCCCGATAACCGCAAATAAGAAGAGACTATGTATTTATTTTATGGTGAAAGTATCTTACTAGGGTCATTCGAAAAAAAAAAAATCATAAAGATTATAAAACATAAGGTCTGTCAAGCTTATATTAATGCACAACAAAAGAGTGTAGCTTGTCAAGAAGCCTACCCAACTATGTTTGCTCGAATCCTCCAAAAAACATGCATTGCTCTTGGAAGATTTAACACACAATTGACGATATTTTTGAAGAGTCAAGCAACATAGCTGCCCTGGTATTGTAATAATCAAAATCAAGATATATGTACAGATATACTTACATTATGCATTTTAAACCCAACTTCATTCAAAAATGGAGTGGTCTAGCAGTTGATTTATAAAGCAAACAAAAAGGCACCTTCCCAAGTTCAGTATCTTAGTTTTTCTACCATCAGCCAATCCTGTATGTGAAATATGCACATTCCTACTTGACATCCAGTGAATTGCTGTGCTGTGTCAATACTTCAAGAATCCCTTTCAGTATAAAAGCTTCCTAACCCCAAGTCTCAAGTACCGGGAGCCAATATTCATGTCAGCTTTTCCCCTTAAATAGAGAGTAGTGCAGCAGAGCTACTAACAACGAGAAAATTAGAGCCATTTGAGCAGTCAAACTAGAAGCACCTGACAGAGAGTGTGCGCCTACTAAATGTACTGAACCAGTAATTTCATCCTTCAATCCAATGCTCGATGAGCCTGTAGTAAATAGATTAGATTTTGATGCGTTGGCACGGTGACTGAATGTTGGAGGCAACAATATGATACAAAGTCCTATAAACTCAAATTTTCAAGCAGACCGGCAGCATCATTCAGTTTGTCCAATGTAAAGGAATTACTGATATTACTAGAGATGATCTCTGCAGTGACAGGCACTTGTCACTATGAAACTGACTTGGAGGTGTAATCTGTATTCAGATCAAATGCAAGAGCAGTTTTCAGAATATCAGAACCGGGGAGCAGCAAAAAATATGATGAGAATTCCAACACTTACCAGGGACAACCTACAGAATTGAGGGGAAGTATATTATTAACAATATCCCATTGTCAAAACTCAAAAGGCACGGTTCTTTTTCTTTTCTGGTACTTGTTATAAAATGAACACTGGAGTAGCAAAATTTCCCGGAAAAAGTATTGAGTTGAAAACAGTAAGACTAAATTTGTTAAATCTTTTTTTTTTTTTGAGAAATACGAGTAAAATTGTTAATCTTTTAACCAGCAGATTACTCAATGGACAAACTACCCTGGTCGGAGAATAATTATCAGGATTAGCAGAAAGTAATGCAACAGAGAATCACAACATTTAATTGCAATATATCTTTTTTTTTTTTTTTTTTTGGCGGGGGGGGGGGGGGGGGGA
>JBDJHY010144981.1:0-13065 GCA_039654485.1 Withania somnifera | reverse complement strand
TAAATAATAAATTAAGAATTCACACATATTTTTAGAAGAAATCTTGAGAGAAATTAATAGTTATCGAGAGGATTGTTGTGAAAAATAAAAATTTTGAAGTGGTATTTATAAAAAAAAAAAGTTGAAATAAATTTTTTTAAGAAATAGCCGTTTTTAGCCGTTGGCCAACGGTTAGTTTTATAAATTAAATAAATAGTTTTTTTTAAAAAAATTGGATCTGACCGATCCGATCTGATTATTTTGGACCGATTTTCCCGAATAAACCGGCCCACTGGACACCTAATGCATCAGAAACTTCTATTTGGCTAAATAATAATTCAAGTTATTTTACTTAGAGATGATTTAAAAAATTGAACAATATATCATTTTCTCAAAATTATCTTTAATATTTATTTCATAATTTTTATTTCTAACATTTATTCTTTTTATTTAGAAAAAAATAACCTATTTTCTTTTATGTATATAAGAAGAAATAACTTTTTTTAATAATATTTTAATTTCAACTTTTTATGAACAACTGTTTAAGATCACAAAATAAAATAATATTTTATATATTTAATATAATTTTAACTTAATTTTTTTTATACCAAATCAAAATAAATTATTTTTTTAGACAGTGGAAGTATATATTTCTTATCCTGCAAGTTGTCTTTTCTATATCTCACTTTCTGACTGACTTTTTGATATCAATTCACTACCCTTTAAAGGTGGCAGATGGGCCGGTCCACCCAGGTAAACCGGCCCAAAATGACCTGACCGGATCGGCCTATGGATTGTCTCGGGCGGCCTGATTTGAATCCGAGCCATCCGGGCCTGTCCATGGGCCGGGCTAGTTTGGCCATTTTGGTTCGACCCGGAATTTTTAATTTTTTTTAATATATATATATCTTGTATATGTCGTATATATCTTGTATATATAGTATATATAGTGTATATATGGTGTATATATAGCATATTTTGTATATAACGTTAGTATATAGTATATATCTTTAGTATATATCGTTAGTTAGTTTATAAATATATAGTTAGAATATAATATATACCCAAGTTAAGGGGAAAAAATAATTGTAAATTGGTAAAACTTCAAATGACCATAACTTTGCGCTCGGATGTCCGTTTTTGACGATTATTTTTTATTTCACGTATTTTTTCGAGATCTATCCATAGGCGGTTTGGCCCACCCAATTTTTCAAAAAAAAATGCTTCTAGCCCCTTCAAATAACACTTTTTCTGTTCAGATACCCGAATCATAATTCGTTTCATGATAATTCGTTCTAATATATCTTCAATATATAGTATATAACTATATATATGTAGTATATTGTTAATATGTCTAATATATCCTTAGTATGTAGTATGTATGTGTCGATATCATTAGTAAATAGTATATATCGTTAGTATTATTGTTCATATGTCTTATATATAGTATATAACTATATATGTGTAGTATAGTGCTAATATGTCTAATATATCTTTACTATATAGTATGTATACTTCGATATCGTTAGTATATGGTATATATCGTTAATATTATTGTTCATATACCTTTAATATATAGTATATAACAATAAATATGTATTATACTGTTAATATGTCTAATATATCTCTAATATATAGTGTATATATGTAGTATATTATTAATATATAGTGTATATCTTTTGTAAATACAATATATACATATATAGATACTATAGTAAATATATCTTTAGTAACTTATCATATTTAGTATATATTTAGTAACTTATTTTTATATTTTTTATATGTAATTATTATTAATAACTCTTATAGATTCGTACTAATTTTAAATTTAAACTATAATAAAGATATATTTTGAATTAATAAACGTGTTTAATTTTATTTTTATAAAATAAAATTACTATTTCCGACGGGTTGGCTAGGATACTGTTCACGTCGGTTGGGCCGGTCCGGGTCAAGCATTTTAGACCGGATTAGCTCGGCTCGGACCGGGTGACAGGCTTAGTTGGTGGGTTACTTTGAAAAAATGGGCTAGGTCATGCAAATTTGGGCTGAGAATAGTTCAAATGGACTAATTTGGTCCAACATAATGGCTCCAAAACATTTTTAAAATTAGTCAAATTGAACTAATGATAAGGCTGATTAAGATGAATTGACTTAAATAAATTAATCAAGTTTTTAATACAAATAATTAAAATATTATCTTTGCAAATAAAATTATTTTAACAAAACTAATTATTTTTTATCTGGTTATAATTAATTTTGCAAAAAATGGCCGATTTAATCAAATTCGTTAAAACTCTGGAAAAACACCTTTCAATTATTTCTTTAAATAATAGACATCATGCATACATCATTTATGTAGAAATATATTTGTTTTACAAAGATAAAATTGTGATTAATTTTGAAAAAATAGTTCTTTAATTTCTCAAGTCAATTAATTAAATTGATTTAAGAATAAAAAATACAATAGGGAGGATAAAAATTGAGTGTAACACCCTTATTATAAGAATAAGAGTATAGGCTTAATATTTCATAGGAGAAGGTATAGTTGAAGGGTTTATTGCTAAGGCCAGAGTAGCCCTAGTCTCATTCCATACTTTCATGCTTATGTTTCATGTCAGATAATTTTAGATCCAAATGAGGCTTGTGTACAAGCCTATGCCTTTTCGTTCTCCATGAGCCAAGATGAGATGGATAAGATGTTCAGACGATATTGGAAGATCTTACCCAAAAAGGGTCTGTATGAGCCTATGTCTTCATTGTATCTATGCTAAGTGTCTTACCCACATAGCTCGCACTCCGTTTATCCACTTCTTCATAGCTATATAAAGTATTTAATGATTTTACAGTTCAATTGGTAAGTGTAACTCCGGACATACCAAAGATAGTATGTTCAGATCCAGTTCATCTCAGTCAGTTGTTCCAAGTTTTATGTCAGTTCCTTGCACACATGTATCTTGTTGTTGAGACCTTTCGTATTCAGGAGAAAGTTCTTATGTAGTATCATACTTTATACCATCTCTCATGAGTCTCAAATATACACATTCATTCTAGATGCATTCAGTCACACCTATTCCAGCCAAATCAGTTGACATCTTGTACATGTCTAGTTCATCTTAGTTAGTGTCACATGCATGATCAGTATCCAGTTCAATATGAGGTAATTAACCTATTTGTTCAGTTATATTTATTTTTCAGTTACATGTTTCATAGTAGAGTTGCATGAGCATCATTGAATGCATTCATGCTTTACTTATAGAGTTTATGTTATTGCAATTCAGCCAGATTAGCACGCTTGTCAGTTCAGTCAATGAGTAGCTTGTTCATGAGTATTTCAACAGTGAATATCCTCAGTGTAGATAATGATCTCAAGGGGTAGATAATGTAACACCTTGAATTTTTTTGCTAGAATTTAAACTATTCTACGTATGTGGTAAGTTCCAATCATATGATTCTCACTTTTTACTAGGTGATAAGATAATTTCTAAAGTTTGAAATTAGTGTTCGATATAATCAAGGTCACAAAAAACCCCTAGTGCAAAGCTAAGTTCAAGGGTTTTTACTGGCTTAGTTTTCATATTATTCCATGTATGGTTAGACTTCATTTGATCATATCTCTCGATCTATGATGAGTTATGTGGACCAAAACCTTTAAATCAAAGGTCTCTGTGTATAGTTTCAATCTCAACAAAAAGTGTGTCAATCCGAGTACGAAGTAAAAAGTTATAAGCATTTTACTAAAATCTGTGACGTAGTGCAATTTCTAGAGTTCACTTTTCGTCCCTAAATAGGGTTGTTTTACACAACCCATTTCAATGGAATAAGATGGTGATGAAGCGGTTTCCTAGTGCAAAAAAAAAATTAGCTTTTTAAATTCATTTTCCTGAGGAATTTTCAATAAATTTCTAATTTATAATATCCAAAACTACGTCATTTTAAGATCCCTAAGGTCTATATATAAGTCAAAACATTAGAGCAAACTTTAATTCTCTCACAAGTCAGAACAAAACAAAGAAAAGAGCTTAGGTTTATCTCAAGTTATCAAAGCTAGGGTTCTTCTAAAAAAGCTTTAAGAACTCCATTCCAACATCAATTGAGGTGTAAAGATTCGTAAAAGGTATGTGTCTAATTAGTAAGGGTTACCTTACACCCTTGTGCCTAAATCCTCCAGTTTCAAGTTTAGAATATTTAGCAGTAAGTTCTAGGGTTGTCTAATTTATCTTATATGTTGATATTACCCTTCCTTGCATGTTTCTTGATGTTTATTTAGTACTTTTCATGATGTTTACGCATTATTTGTTGAAGTTTCATGTCTCTTGAGTTGTAACAAATCCATGGTAGACATTATTGAAAGAGGTGAAGTGTAGAGTCATGATAATAGAATTGTAATAGAAACATGAAGCATGATTATCATTGATAATTGATAAGTTTTCAAGTTAAATCATATTTTGTAGTAAGTGTTAGACTTGTCATCATATTTATTAGATTTACAAAGTTTTAAGCCTGTTTAAGAGATTGTCTGGAAATGTTGATGTTTCTATATGTTTATAAATATTTAAGCCTAGTTCAGGGTAGTACTTTAAGGTGTTTTAGTACCTGAATTACAAGTTAAGAAAGAATAAGAATATTTTATGAAGTAACGAGTCAGTGTCTACAAGACAGATTTTGCCTAAAGAGGCTAAGACATAATTTTACTTGGTCAGCTGATTATTTAAGTATCTTTCCACTGGTCAAGGTCAGTAATATAGGAGCAGGTGTAGTTTTAGTTTTTTGGGAGTAGTATTAGCATTAAGCGGATTTGGATTCAAAGACTACTATCTTATAAACTATATTACAAAGCGTAGGATGACAATTGTATACCAAAGAGGCATTTGATTAGATCTAACTTAGTGGATATATTAGGTTAATGATTAGGCACTGTACTTGTGGTAGGATATAATTCACTTATGAATTGACATGCACACTAGACTCTATGTCTGCTCGCATGGTTTTATTGTCAGTTATACAACCTCCCATTATTGTCCAATGTTAGTATTTTTATGAGGTTTTAACTAAGTGTCTTTTATCCTATCAAAACTTGTAAGGTTGAAGATGTATTACTGATTTTTAAAAATACTCTTGGGAAGGGATGTTTACTGAGTTTTACTTATACTCTTGAAAGATGAAATTTTATTTATAAACTATCATTTTTCCCTAATATTGAATATTAAGAATGTAACCCTGAGTAAGACTTGTAGTTTCATAACTAAATGATGGTTAGTTTTACTCTATTTATGAGTTTATTATTTATGAGGAGTTTTAAAGTTCTTTTTATCCTTAATTTTTTAAATACATCCATCTATCACATTATATCAATGTAGTAGTGTTAAACTTAGATTGTGTCAGCGTAGTAGTGTTTATCTTGGATTGTGTGATAATAATAGTGTTTAGTTTGACTTGTGTCATCATAGTATTATTTAGATTGGATGGTGTCACCATAGTAGTGCTCATCTTGAGTTGTGTCAGCATACTAGTGTTCAATTTAGCTTATGTTTGCACAGTGATATTCAATAACCTTTTGTCAGTGTAACATTGTCGCATTCAATGACAGTTATTTTATTTATGCATTTCATAACCTAGTTTATGTTATATCGTAGTTGAGCTTGTTGATACAACCAATTCATATTACCTTCCTTCATACTCATTATATTCCAAGTACTGATGCATATTATGTGTTTGCATGTTTTTATCATGTAGATTCGGCTAGCCTTGTATGTACTCGGCTAACCAAATTCTATTTCAGAACAAATTTGGTGAGTCCTAATGATATGAGGTCTAGATTATTGGAGTTATATTTATTTTATTAGATATTGAACTTATTATAGTTTGTTAGAGTTATCTAGGGACTTGTACAAGAAGTTAAGTACTCAACTTGAGTGGCAGATTTCATAGAAATATAGCAGAGTTGAGACTTGGTTTTCAATATTTAATTGAATATTTATGTCTTTTGATTCATGTGAGATGCCCATTACTGCTTTGCTTTATATTTTTCACCATTGAGAGTATGCATGATTTGATGTATTCTAGATCCAAGGGTTCTTATAGGCCATTTGGTGATTCAGACGCCTTATCACGTCTAGGAGGTAAGCCCGAGGCATGAAACTAGTTTTGGACAAGGTGTGAAAGGAATCCACCACTATATAACTTGTGTACCTAGTAGGTATTAACCCCTGAAGAATTTATAAGAATAGAAGCTTGGATTTGTGGAACCCTAGCTTGGCTTGAGGAACATTAACTTTGTTTCTTGTTTCTTTATTTGACTTAAGAGTTTATGTCTTAGAGAATAAATATTTTTCTAAGTGTTGGACTTATATAAGTTCCTTAGGGAGCTTAAAACAATGTAATATTAGGCTATAGAAGTTAGGAATATACCAGAAAGACCTTAGAAAACTGAATTAAAAAGTTTAAAATTACACACACCTGGAATACCCCTGCATCATACATCTTATTCCAGTGGAATAGGCTTGCAACGCCCAACTAATTCCATTGGAAAGGGCTATGCCACGATAGCTATTTTGCAATACTGAGGCAGTAATCCTTGGCAATTGCACTGCAATGAAGATTTTAGTAATATTCTCAAAATCTTTACTCTAACCTCGAATTGACACAAGATTTATTACATTAGAAACTAGACTTAGAGACCTTTGATCTTGTAGGTTATGGGTCACATAACTCCTCAAAGATAAGGATATATAATTATTTGAATTTTACCATGCATTGAACTATATGAAACTTAGGCCGGTAGAAAAGCTTTGAACTTATGTTTATGCTAGGAGTTTCTTATGATCTTAAATCATATTAATACTAAATACACACTTTAGAAATGATTTATCACTTAGTAAAAAGTGAGAAGTCATAGGTTTCGGTCCTAACCACATATGTAGAATAGTTCAAATTCTAGTTCAAAATTTTGGGATGTTACACCCTCCTACCCTGATACCGTGTTGTTTCATACTCTTTAGAGGGAGTTTTAATAGTCAGTATAGCTATTTTACTAGACTCATCGTTTCTTATTCTAGACTTGGCCAAAATTCACAAGAGAAAAGTGTTAGAATTCTTTCAACAACCATTTTAATTGTACTATTTCGATTGTTAAAATTAGATCCGCTTGTCTAGGAATCGATCTTGGTACTAGTCCATATTATATCATGCTACTTGTATTTTAGTAGTTAGATCTCTATGTTTTTTTAGAATTTTCCAAATTTGACTTGAGCATCTAAATATAGGTCAATAGACAAGGCTAGGGTTCTTCATCCGAGGTCTCCATCTCTCATTTTTGCTTAGAAAATCCATCTTGAATCAGGTATGTGGGTACTGAATGAAGTTATCTTTCACCTTCATGTCTAAAGTTCAAATTTTTCAAGTAATTTCATAGTAGTTGTGATATAGGGTTCACCTTAACAATTTTAGTTTAGTTAGATTTTACTCCTAATAATCCAACCATGATATTTACTATCCTAATTGTGTTCTCTATAATGATTTATAAGCTTTATATATGATTTTTATTTGAGGGCGTGATATTGTCATGACCCAAAAATTGAGTAGTGATGGTGTTTATATCCCACCCGTAGACAAGCCTACTCTGGCCTAGAGCGTGAAGCGATGGACAAGTATCAAGAACATAAACAAAAGAGAAGGGAGATGAGGAGATCAAATAGAAGCAAAACACGAAAATACACGATTGAGCATGTCTTCCTAGAACCTGGTATCGTGGATTTAGAAAACCTATATATAAAAAGGTAAAAAGTACAACCCACAAAGGGACAAAAACTATAGAATACCTACCCATACTCCAAGTAGAATAACATTAGAGACAGAAGGAGGACCGACCATTATAAATGTCGATTGCTCATCGTCCCTCCTAAAAAACCACCAAACTAGCTCACACGATAGTGTCTGTCCTGATAACACATACTTAAACCTTTATCATAAGACTTTTTAGCCCGTCTGGCACCCCATTAGGTACTATTAGGAAACCAAGAAACCTAAAAGGTACTCCCTTTGCAATTCCTAAATAGTATAGATCAACACATAGGGATGCAATGCAAAGGGGTGCTGATAAATAAATAGTGCCCGTATGTACCCTACCGGTACATGACTTTTTTAGGAGTCAACCGACAGAAGCTTCCCCTATACTTACCCTTCCTACTCTAGTATAACCCTCTCCATGGCTGAAACGCCTACCTAATAGCAATATATTAGGCATAGCCATTCATGGTTAGAGGGTCATTGGAGGGATCTAATTCCACGTACAAATCATTATAAACAACTAACTAGTGGAATAATCATTAGGGCTAAGATGAAAAATCGAGCTTAGCCCGTATATTATATCATATCTTAGTGAAAAACTCAAGTCCATTCATATAGGTTGAATCCAAATCTTGGTAGAACCTAACCGTCTCCATGTAGACAATATCAAGAAATCACGGGGATAGTGAGACAATAGCCTCAATGGTGTGTGAAAATAGTTCCATAATGCTCAAGAGCATAGTTGTGGAAGATATAAGTATATATGAAGTTAGTTTTCCAGTAATTACTCTGTCAAAATCAAGTTAACTTTTAAAACATTTAATGCATGCTTGCTACATAGAACCAACCAATAGGTTAAACTGGTCTAAGGCTGCTAACTGAAATCTATAAAATGGCTCCCAAGCCCTAGTCACAAGGTACATCCTCTCATTGAACAACTAAAGTCTCAAGCCATAAGTAATCACTCCAAAGATTACACAACTCCCAGAGGGCGCCCGTTAATGGAAAAGTACACACACATACATGGGAAAAACATGGAGTTATCATATCTAAATCCAATACAACTTAGTCCCAGGCTAGCACCGGGCTAGGGCATAATATAATCACACAGGATAGCTAACTATCCACAAAGTCACATCCAGCTATCTATGGTCAAGTTTCCCCCCACACCCTAATCATACGTAATATTAGATAACACATAGAGTAATCAGCTTACCTAGATCTGCTCTAAAGACACCAACCTAAATTAGGGGATAGCTACTAACCTTTATCCACTAGTATAATCCCCTCCTAACCACTCTACATTCTAATTTAGAGTATAAATAATATGAACCAAAGGTTATACTCCTCCCCCAACCATGCTATGTTCCAAAGTCAGCGTATAACACATGGGTAGGGCAACATAGCCCCAAGTAAGTAACTAAGCTCCAAGCCAGCTAAGTAGGCCATAGGCCATAAGAATAAACATAACAGGACTCCAACTAGTATTCCTAGCCCTAAGATGGAGTTTTACCATACATATACTATATTAATACCCATTTTAAAGAAAGTAGACCATAGCCTACCAGGTATAAGAGAAATCTTAAAAGTCGCACTGAGAGAAACGAAGAAACACAAATGATCTGACACCATAAAAATCTAGTAAAAATGTAATCCTCTATTCAAGAGGAGTAAAACAAGACCTATATTGCTATATAAATAGCGGGGTCGAAATTCGACTAAGAACGGGTCCGAAAACCCTAATAGCTTAGAGAAGGAAATATTTATACTAACACATAGAGCATAACTCATACATCATATGGTACAAAGTAGATCTTAAACATATGGTAGAATATGAAGATAAAATCCCAGAAAGTTTATGTAATACAGAAAACAATATTACAATAGCAAAAACAATGAATTACATGTTAGAAACTATCATAGAAACACCAAGGTATGATTCCATGGAGTAAAAATTTGAATTGGAACCTTAATTAATTTCAACATAACTAGCTTCCCATGAAAGAACCAAAAAAATAAGAGTAAGTTATAAAAAAAGGGAAGAAAAAGCTTTATATAGGTCTGCCAAGCTGCCACATGATCGCAGACTAGGCCCATGCAATTGCGATCCATGGATGCCTTAGCCTACGCAATCACGGACCACCGTTACATGATCTCTACAAATACTGAGTCCTGCCTATACAATCGCAATGGGCTGCCACGTAATCGAGATGCACAAGGGGCCTGGGCTACGCCATCCGATGCTTTGGTACCCAACCAGCATCAATCTGAATAAATTGATGCTTGAAATTGAAATGGAGTTTGATTTCGATAATTCATATGTGAAATATTTATGTAATCAATATTCCGGGCTCAACAGAATCGACAAAAAATATTTGGGATCATACAAGCTGAGTAAAGTCAGGAAGTAACAATATTCAAAGGAATTTAAATTATAAAAACTATCAGGGAACAAACCTACCAATCCCATTAAGTCACAAATGACCTAGGATAGTTACAAGAATGTTCTAAATGCATAAAAATCATGAGAATAATAGAAATGGCCTCGAGGGCCATTACATATTTTAACATGACCTTTACATAGTCTTGTAAAATTTTCAGTGCATTGCAAGAATTAATATTCTGATTCCTCAGTTTCATGAAATATGAATTTAGCCTTATGAACTTATATTAAAATACTTATAACTCATGATTTTAGCTAGTCACATGACATTATATCATAGAGAGCTCCGGTTTGAAAATAGTAAGTCTTTCCTAATTAAATATGACACTCAGACAACCATCAATAATCTCAAGTAGAGTCGACATCCAGGTATGTCACTGTATGTATTTGCATCATTACCATTTATTATTTTTGGAGGATTTTGTACTAAGTGAACAAGGATTTTATATAACTCGAATTTGATAACTACGTTGAAAACATAGGTTTATTGCTTTTATGTCCTTCAGGATCCTTAGTTTTAGGCTTTAACTCTGGCATGTTAGAGTAACCTCTTTTTGTGGAGGGAGTAGTATACTGGACTCCATTTTTGCTCGTAACATGATTTATGTTTGTTGATATAAACTCTTATTACATGATTTATAAATTGAAAATCTCGTTGGTTCTTTGGCCCAATAGTTTTTAGACTACTTATGATCTTTTCAACATATAAATATAGTTCCTACTTTCAGCTTATGTTTATGCATTTTAGTCATTGCTCTATATTTTAGACTTATGCTCTATTCAGATTTTTACTTCATTTATATTATCTTGATTTTTAGACATGTTTAAACTTATTTATAATTATGCATTACTTGAATGCTCAGTACATTTAAAGTACTGATCACAAACTTCTTTATGTTGTATTGTCTCATAATACAGATCTAGACATCCCTTATCAAGCTCGCAGTTAGCTTTGACATTGCGTTCAGTGATCTATTGATGAGTCCTCATAGCTCCAGGGACTGGTGCAGTGTTTTATTTTTGGTCTTACTTTTGTTTCAGTTTTGGAGCTAGCTGGGGACTTGTCCTAGCAACTGTTTAGTATATTTAGAGGCTTCAGACGTTAGTATGGTGTAGTTTTATTTAAACTCTATGATTTTTTTATGAAAATTAATTTTTGTAGATTTTTATTTATGATCTTATTCTTCGACTTGATCCTAACTTTAACAGTGCCTTCTTGATTATGTTAAGCTTCCCACTCAGTTTTAATAGTATGATTAGTCATGTCCATGCACCAAGGAGGGTTATCTTAGGTCCATTGATGCTTCTAAGCACCACGTCTAGTCCATCATATAGATACAGGTCATGACAATTATAACACCCTATAAAATAACCCATGTTCATATGTGGACTTAGTTAATAAACTTAGTAAAAATTTAGTTTTGATGGGATGATCCATGGACCTTTAATAAGATTCATGTCCCATGGAAGGAACCTTCAAATGCTTTCCTATAAGAAGTCAAGGACCATCAACTATATTATCGGTCCATCAAAACAACCGTGGAATGGGGGTGTAGAGGACTGAAAAACCCAAACCTAAGGTTGACTATTGGATCGACTGTACATCAATTAAGTTGACATCCAATCAAGTCGTCCATCAGTTTTAAAAACTAGCTTGTCTGTTATCTCCAAGAAACCACAGACCAGTTGCAGGTATATTAACTAAGTCAATGGCCCATCAACCTTTATGTGAACCACTTTTCATTAGTTTCTAAACTCATTTTATTAGGGGTAGTTTTGTTATTTACCCTACTTCTAGCCCAATGCCATGTTATTTCACACTATTTAGATGATGTTTTAATAGTCAGTAAAGCTCTTTTTCCAAGACTTATCATTCTTTATTTTAGACTTAGATAAAATTCTCAAGAGAAAAGTGATAGAACTCTCTCAACATGCAGGTCTATGGTTCTTTATCCCAGGTCTCCGTCAACAAATTCTCTAGAAATCCATCTAGAATCAACTATATGGGTATTCAATGAAGGCTTCTTTCACCTTCATCTCCAAAGTTTTAAGATTTCAAGTAATTTCATATTACTTGTGATTTAGGGTTCAACTTAAGATTTTTAGTTTTGTTAGATTTTACTTCTAATTATCCAACCATGATAGTTATTCTCATAATTAAGTTTGATTTCATGGTTTATCATCTTTATATGTGATTTCAATTTTAGAGCCTGATTTTGACATAAAATTTAATAGTCTTGTAAACGTCATGGCCTAAAAATCGAGTTGTGATAGCGTCTACATCTCACCTGCTGGCAAGCCTAGTCTTGGCGCAGAGCAAATAGTAGTGGGCCAATAGCAAGCACCCAAATAAACAAAAAGGGAGAAGATGAAGAGGATAAGTACAAATAAGACACGAATAACACATAACTAAACATAACTCCCCAAAACCTGGGGTCATGCGAGTAAAGTATCTATATACAAAAAACACAAAACACAACCAACGATGGGGCAAAAAAATGAAGTAGCTATCAAAGACCCAACTAGGATAACACTGATACTGGAAGGAAAACCGGTTAGTGAGGACGCTAGCTTCTCTCTAAATCTCCTAGAATCACACTGGCTAGTGTGTACGAACGTGTCAGTCCGGATGAGTTGTACCAAGAACTGGAAAAAGTAAGCATAAGAAAGGTAAGAGTGTTCTATGTCGAATAGTACAGGGACACATAATAGATAACAGAAAAAGATAACTACAACACAGGTTAATAAGTGATGTAGAAGATCATCCACTAGTTGATGCGGTACAAGATAACAAGTATAAAGAAGAGCTAACATCATGGGATAGCACCCAAGACCTATGCTACAAGCAACTTATG
>JBDJHY010144970.1:0-13065 GCA_039654485.1 Withania somnifera | reverse complement strand
CTAAATTTAAAGCTCTAAAACAGGAAATTTGAGATTTCTCTCGACCGAGTCACCAGGGATCCGAACTATCGGTCCCAGAAAGTCATAAATGACTTGGGACAACTACTGAAATGCTCTATGATGCAAGGCATTGCATATTTATCATAAATGACTTAAGGGTCATTACATAAAAAACTATCAAAATTTATTTCCGAGCTCATCTTGTAGGAAAGATGACTTTGGTGAATGAGTACTTAGTTTTAGGCTCTAAAACAGGCAATTTGAGATATTTCTCAATCGAGTCACTAGGGATCCAAATTATCTGTCCCAACAAGTCATAAATAACTTAAGGCAACTACCAAACCACTCTAGAATGAATTTTTTTTTTTTTGTATTTATCACAAATAACCATGAGGGTCATTACACATCAGGTGCAAAATAAAACTGGTTATAGAGTGATTATCAATCCAAGAAGTAATGTCAGCCTCTCCCAGCCAGTCTATCAAGAATTTGATCCATGAATAATAATGGGAAGTGATATTTTGGAATCCATGCATTATTTTTCCCATAGTCCATATAGACACGTCATCCAGTGATGTGCCTTATAAGGATCATCTCATTCTTCTCATTGGGGAAAATTGTGTTCACTCCTTTCTTTTGCATACATTACACCGAGCTGGCCCATTGACTATCATTGATGGCACATACAATCCGAGTTCCCATCCACTTGATGATCTCCTTCTTAATCACCTCGTACATTGGTGGGTTAAGATATCTTTAGTTCTTAACACTAGGTATAAATATCTTCTTTAACTAGATTTTGTATGTGCATGTTTGGAGGAATCCCAATAATGTCTATTATGGACTACACAATGGACCCTTGAAATCTCCTTAGAATCAAAGTAAGAGACTCAACTTGTGGCTCTATAAATTTAGCTGAAATAACCTCCAAAAGTGTATTTACAGATATAAGAAACACAACGTAGATGGGTGGGGAGATCGTTTAACTCCATAATAGGGGGCTCCTCAATATATGGTGTCGTAGGAGGAGTCACCCTATTCTTTAAATCCAGGTTCGGCTTCTACAAAGCATAATAGAATGGTCCTAGGGCATTTAATTGTTTCTCCAATACACTAAAATAAGCAAATAAAGTCACATTCATGTGTGTCATAACTGCAGCTAGAGTCTCTATAAAATAAACTTCCTCCAAAGGTGAAACATCAATCATCTCTGACTCATCAGTGGTATCTATAACAGACACCACTCTAAGATCACATGGCTACTTCATGGTTTTGAGAACATTAAATGTGACTTATTGCCCATTCAGTAAGAACTTTAACTCCCTATTCTCCATATCCACCATTTCTCTTCCCATAGCAAGTAATGGTCTCCCAAGTATAATGAGAACGTCCAAGTCAAATTTGTAGTAAAACTTGATGAAGTCATCTGAGAATATGAAGGATTCACCCTTTACTAGAACATCATATAGTATCCCTATGGGCTTCTTCATAGGGCAATCATCCATGAGTAACAACATAGTAGTAGGTTTGGGGGCTCGTAAGCCCAGATGTTTATAGATTGCGAGTGCAATCAAGTTGATTCTGGCTCTAAGATTGCATAGTACCTTAGCAAACTGGAACACTCCAATGGTTTAAAGAATGGTAAATACAGAAGGGTATGCCTTTTTTTTGGACCAGTGAATACCAAGAAATGGCACCACAATTGTGCAACTCATCCTTAATTTAGAAATCCTCTTCCTCTTCTAATGATCAAATCTTTCATGAACTTAGAATAACTTGAAATCTGCTTTAATGCCTCCACCATTGGAATATTTATAGACAAATGCTTCAGTACAGTCAGAAAATTTTAGAATTTTCTATCTTTCACTTTCTTCATAAGGTTTTGAGGGAAGGAAGGAGGAGGCCTAGGAATAGGTGTGATTCTCTTTTGAGGCTCCCTTTCCTTCCCCTTTTGGTTGTCCTCTCTATGATCGGCAGGAAGCTTTTCGACTATCTCACTTTTTTCTGCTTCTTTCTTCTTATCCACAACCTCGTTAGTGTCTTCACCCTCTACCTGTATATCAGCATTATCACCATCATCAACAACAACTAGCATAGGTGGATTTGCGACCACCTTTTCTCTACTAGTAGTGATGTATAGACCATGGCCATCATTCCTTGGATTGAAAACTGTGTCACTAGGTAGTATGCCTCTCTGCCTTGGGTTTAGGGTGACAAAGAGTCATCCTAGATACATCGTCAAATTCTTGATAGCAGTAGTGGGACTCTACAAGTTTCTCTACATTGACCAAGTCATTCTTAATGTTATTTATCCTATTATTAGAGGATTTATACCTCTTCAACATTTTCTCAAGTATGTCCTTCATTTTAGACGATGAACCACCTGTTTCTCTTTCTCTCTTCCCTATTGGGGTACATACAACCCACTTTCTCTATGACTATCATCCCTCCGATAGTTTTCCGCTGATAGTCATCTCTCCTAAAATCTCCCTTATCCTAAAAGTCAAGCTCTCTGAAGTTCTGACCTTATTACCACCTTGGTAACCCCACGTCTGAACATACTTAGCCTCTTCCTCTATGTTAGTGTAATAATCTTCATGAGAAGGGGATTTCCCTCTTTCTACCACAACATTGTCATTGCCCAAATATTTCTTGGTGATCAATTCAACTTATGTCCTAACGTGTACTACCTCTAGATTCTCATCTTCTCTCTTTCATTGTTTTACATAAATCATCAAAGTATTTAATCAATTTCTCATATCTGACTCTCAAGTATGCCAAGCTCTAATAGTTTTAATGAATGCACCCCCTATGATAGTGCCAACCACCGACTTGGTATACAAATTCAGTGCTCTATAGATGTTTCCCTAAGATATTTATCAAGAAGCCCTTGGTTGGGGCACTACTTCAATTTCTTCTGAACCCCATGTTTGTATGACGTTATTGATCTCATCTACGAGTGTCAACATCTTAGAAGGTTGAAAAATCACTCCAGGAATGCTTCTCTAAATTCCTTCAAATTGGTAATTAATCCTTTGGGGGGATCGTCCATCCATAAATTTTCCTCATCCAAAAGTGAAAGGGGAATAGTTTAAGGTGGATAACATCTTGACTCACCCCAATAATTTTGAATGACTAAAAAATTCCATGGAAATTTGTCAAGTGCAAATTAGGGTCCTTCCTAGATGTCTCTCTGAACAACCCCTTCAAGTTCAGAGTTGGATCAATGTGCTAGTTATGTTAAACTTAGTACCTTCACTTAATGGTGGGAGCACAGTGGGACCAGTTTCCCTAAACCTATCCTCCTCAATATCATTAACATCGTTGCATAGGTTTAGGTTCAACTGATCAAGATGGTATTTCTCAGTTGTAATCCCAGCTTCCTTTATTGCTATTGTTGCAGCTAGTTGTTTAGAAATCTGAGGCATTATTCTGCAAGTTCAATTAATTTCAAGATCCAAGGTAATAAGGGTTCACCCGAACTTTGGATAGAGGGCATAAACTACCTTTGATCTTGTGAAAGACAAAAACAACAAAGTAAAATTTAAGAAATACTACTATAACAAAAGCAAATTACTAATGGATTACTTCAAGCGATATTCCCTAGAAACGGTGCAAAAATTTTATGTCACTCAAAACTACACCTCAATTAAGAAGCATAAATAGGACATTGTTAAATAAAGAACCCAACCGAGGGTTGGGGTGGATCCCATAGAAAATACGGTGAAATACGTCTACTAGCACGTTACTTTGTTATAGTGAGTATTTCCTAAGTAAACTATAGTAGAAAAGTAAATTTAGGGTTTTTAATGAAGAATTACTATTGGCAATTACAATTTTATTTTTTTTTTAGATTGTGAATCAGTATGATGAAGACACTAGGATTGTGTTCCCTATAACTTCATAATTATTCGGTACTGGTGATCTATCTTGGTGCTAATTACATGAAAAAACTATAGGTTAATTTCACCTAAATTCAACCACGCCCTATTAGGTGACATTACACTAATCTCCTTCAGTTCTCATAGAGCATTCCATACCACCCTCAATTATTGATCTCAAATTTAACCATCTCCTCTAGGACTCAGGTTAATTAAATGGAATCTCCAAATCTCCATTGTAGTTTTCTCTTTCTAATCTCTACCCCCAACATAGAAAGTAAAGAATATAGGTAATATTTTAAAGAATACACTTGTTAAACAACTATCAATACAATGAACCCTATATGCATTCACATTATTCAAGAAACACTAATTGTACCTAAACATACTTCATTAGTCCGTCATGGTTCCTAAAACTTAGTTGTGCTGTTTAGTTATCCATGTTCATGTTAATATCACAGATACTCGATGAACAGTAACTTGTAATGATGAATATGAAAAGTGACCTTTGATTAAAAAAAATATGTAAAACTCATAAAATATGCTTTAAGTCACAATGAAAACTCATAAGTATAAGTAAAACTGATAATAAAGTGTGTGACCTCGACAAATACCCTAAAAAAAGTATATATAGACAAAAGAATCCAATCCCATATCAAGCAGGAGAGTATGGACCGACATCAGTCAGAATGGGCAGTGGTACGATTTGTACCGCACTAGTACGGCCTATTCCTTCCATTGTGCTCCAACTCTTTGTAATATTTCTCCCAGTCTTCAACCTCTAGGATTAGTAAGGCCCATAAAAACTCAGTACAGTCAATTTTCCATGTTGCAACACTTAGGATAAGAATTATTTAATTTCTAAGGCACCTTTAAGATGAGCATCAGCACTGACCATATAGGCCTGACATGGTTCATGATGCCTTTTGTTCCATGTACTTTAATCAATATTCCCTTAAATCAATCATCAATCCCTATCCAAACATTCACCATGCACTGTACCAAGCTACTACGACTAGTGTCTCCCTCCATGCTATGATTGGCAATAAATTCATTATTTTCTCCCATTTTTTTCCACCAGTGAATATTCCTTGACACGCACAACGTAGACATAAAGTTCACATTATATCGCTGAAGAGAAACCACAAATCCTTTGTTTTAGGTGTTGATATTATTATATTTTACATGGTATATCATTGATCAGCCTTGGGTAGGATCAATTTTTGATAAAAAATGCATAAGGTAGGCTTGGGGAAGATAGAAAATTTTCTTTTGGAAAAGAGATAAGCCATAATTCTAACTTATAGAGAGTGGAAATTTATTTTCTATGAAATTTTGGATTTGATGATAGTTTTGAAAGAATGAGTAGAGTATCAATAAGGTCATGGTATTTTCTTAACACTTGATTTTCTTGTTTAATTGTTGGATTGTGGGGAATATGTTAGGTCTTAATAAGTCGAGTATGTCTCAAGTTGTGTTGATGATCAAATCAGATATAATATGGAGTAAGAAGTCAAATGGATGGTAAGCAGGTAATTGGAGAGGTTTTAATTAGGGATATTTGAAAGGGAGTATTCTGAGTAATACAAAAGATAACTTTGGGTAGTTAGGGTATACAAGTTGTACCTCATATGTGATCCTTGTTGAGAGTGTTTGTATGAGATATACCATGGCTATTTGCACTTACTAGATAGTACTTATCTTGCTTATTCATGGACACGTTTCAGTTATTTATGATTGATTTTGAGGGTCATTGGGTCTTTTTTTGCCACTTGTAGAGTTTTTCTAAAACCATAGCTACCATTCTAGCATTTAATAAGAATTATTAGTGGTTTGTGTGCTATGAAATATCATTCACCAGTTGGTTAGTTGATCTTCACATATTTGGACTAGACTAGTTAGGTTCTTCCTTAATGGGTACGACTTATAAAAGGATTAGGTTCTTTCATCTTAAAACTCATGGAATAATTATGTTAATGGTCGACATCATTAAAAGTAGGTCAGTGGTGGTTTTTCCACTCTATGGGTGTAGTCTGACTATTTTTTCTTTACTTCTAATTTTGGTAATTATTGGTTTGGGATTTCTTATAGTGATATGGGAAAGTTCCATTAAGATGTCTGTCCTATGGTTTAGCGAGTTCCATTATAGTTTTTATTCATGAAATAGCTCTTGGTATCTTGATCACTCCTAATTTGAAAATTTTCAATTTTAGGTCAGAAATTTAATGTTTTGATAGTGTATATTGGAGTATCGTCCAATGAAAAAATTCACTTAAAGAAAAAAGACCAACTTTCGAAGTTACTCCTAAAGCTTTTGGTATATTCAGTGTGTCTCTCTTTTCCTTTATGTTAAAGGATGAACATGGTTTTAGTGGACAATGATATAATGAGCCTAATGGTCATTTTTTTACTTTTCTTGAAAGTTACCTTTTTTACCCTTCCCAAAACTTGTCCTGAGTCATTTCTAGTCCATTGGTATGGTTTTTACGGGAATCAAAGTGAAAGGTTGTTAGTTTTGGAATTTTTTTTAAGGTTTTGAAGTTGTAATGGTTAACTTTAGTCAATTGTTAGATTTACCAATCTCATAATATAATTTCATCATTTCTATCAACTCTGAAACATGATTTTTGTCACAACCCAATTTCTCGGATCATGATGGCACCTACTATACTACTAGTAGGAGAACCAACCCCGTAGCCCAAAGCTTGTGCCTCAACCTCACATAGAATGCACAACACATAATATACATAGCCAACCTATGCCCTGCATAGGCGCATCTAAGCTACAGCTAGTAGCACAATACAACAACCCAAACATGAGGGCAAAACCCCAAACCAACCCACACCTCAGCGTTCTACTACTTCAAAAGTCAATCTAAATCACCACAAGGCTAATTATCTGTCACGAGCGTCGTATTTCACAAAACTCCAACACCAGTACAAATAGGGAATGAAATGAAGAAGTGGTCTAAGTACAAGGTAACAACCTAGAAACCAAGCTCACGGATGCTATTTACTCAATTATCAAAGCTATATACCAAGAGATAGCGCCACAGAGCCTGCCTATTGTTTCGACGAACAAGCGCTATAAATCTCAAATGTTACTTTGACTAATGTCAAAATGATCTACAATGACACTGAAAATTTTAAAGTAACAATTCAGGGATCAATATGAGTCTAACGATATAAACTTTGCTAAGTTCCAGACCGGGCCTAAAATCAAGCCTAAAACGAACCCTGATCCCTCTCACCAAAATTAAAATTAATCTTCACCACGGGGTCCCTAGCAAAAACAAGAACCCATGCTCCAAAAACTGAGCACAATTTAGGCAAGGGAAGGCCCTTGAACAATCCATATAAAATTAAGTATAAAGGGGGATTAAAGATTCGATCTTTCATGGATTTATACAATGGAATTCTGAAACGAAATGATTACTGTGAAGTAAAATAGTCCCAATGAACATGAATTTATACAATAACTTGAAATACAATTGATGAAACAAAGAGTTCATAAATACGACATTAATGGAGTAAGAACACCAATTATATGAAATTAAACGGATGAAATTACTTACCATAAGTGAGAAAGACGTAAGGAATCTCCAAGAAACTTTTCTACGAAGTTGGGATGCTTCCATGGAAAATTGCACCAAATTGACGAAGAAAACAAGAGAAAAAGATGAAAGAATAATGAACCAAAACCAGTTGGGAACTGTTGAAATAATGCCCCAGATGCGGATTTATAAGCCACATGTCCTGATAAATTGATATTACCCTATACACATGAAATTGGGAGGATGCCGATTTATCAGATAAAATGTCAATAAATCAATATTCCCTAAATTGGGAACACCTCTGTAGGTACCTATTTATTGGTTATTTGACTGATAAGTCGGTCTGTGCCTCCAACAACAACAAAACTATTCTTGAATTTCAACATCGAAATGAAACAAAGTCCAATTTTGACAAACCAAATATGCATATTGCACAAAAAACACATTTCAGACTCTATGGAATAAACGAAATGGACATCAGAGATCGTTTTACCAAAAATAACCCCCAAACAAAGAATTAGCCATTTAGGAGAAATTTTCTTATTTCCACAAACTAACCCAAAATGAGCACGGACACCTCAAGAAGCATACCAAGGGTCAAACTAGCCTAAATTATCATTCAAGAGCTGATCGAAGTGTATGAATTTCATTTTGACACTCCAAAAATAGAAGACCACCAATCTTAAAATTAAACCTTAAATAAACTTAAAAACCACATATTAACACAAACTCAAAATGAAAACCCCAAAACATAAAATTATGGTAAATCCTGACTTTATTCGGTATTCTAGAGCTAAAGGAATTATTGGGATTTAATTTGGATCTCATCCTGAAGGAAATTTGACTTTAGTAAATGAATACTTAATTTTAGGATCTAAAATAAAAAATTTGAGATAAATCTCAACCGAGCTGCCGGGGAATAGTACTACCGGTCCCAGTAACTGATAAATGACTTGGGGCAGCTACTGGAAAGATATATAATGAAAAATATCACATTATTCTCATAAATTATTGTGAGAGTCACAACATTCACCACTAAAATGACTTTCGTCACTGAAAGTAAAGTAAGAGCATGAAACAAATAAGGAGAGAAAGTACATGATATCTCTAACTGCTGTGGATACTGCTTCCACATATACTCTCGATCTCCCAAGTATCCTCCTTGACTAGACAGTTCCTCTACTATACCCTAACTACTGGAATCTCCCTGGATCTCAACTTCCTAACATCTTTAGCCCACACTGTTATCAGCTTCTCATAGCCAACACTATTACCAGCTCCTCAAAAAAGGATGGATTCTTATCCAACTACACTAAATCCTCTCAAATAACATGAGACGTATCTGAAATATATCACACAACATAAAAAACTAAGAAAAAAACTAGATAAATGGATGAAAACATACGTGAAAAAGCCAAGCGATATGCAACATTGCCAACTCTCTCCAAAATCTAAAATGGTCAAATATACTTGGTACTAATCTTGTTCTGCCTACTGAACCTCATCACACTGCTCATAGGATACACTCTCAAGAAGACTGTATCACTAATTCCAAACTCTGAGGCACAAAGCTTACAGTCAGCGTAGCTCTTCTTCATACTCTGTGCTGCCCATAATTTATCCTGAATTAATCAAACCTGATCAATAGAATCATGCAAAAAATTTGAGTACTGTATTAGACTCTAGCCTCAAAGCCATCCAACCAACCAATAAGCGATCTACACCGATAACCACACAATGCCTCAAATGGTACCATCTCGATGTTGGAGTGGTAGCTATTATTATAAGAAAATTCATCTAAAGAAATATGTTGATCCTATACACCCACAAAATCCAATGCATACGCTGATATGAGCCCATCTCGGACATTCACATGGAGTCAGGTGAAAGAGTTGCAGGTGACCATGCGGAAAAGCAACGCCTGGGATGCTATTTTCAAGAAATATCAAGGGATATTCAACCTATGGGAAGCTTCTGAGCTGTAAGATGTGAATATTCTAGAACTTGAGGAGCCTAATTGAAGATCCCAGACCCTAGGGGGCTGTTGTGAAAATGCCAAGCTTTAGGGGCCAAAGTGTTATTATTGCAAACTTATAATAGCTATAAATACTAGAGATTGTAGTAATTTTTAGTAGACATTGATGAAATTATTTGAAATCTTTTGTGATATTATTTCTTAGCCCAGAATAGATGTTAGATGTAATTTAGCATAATTTAGTGAGTGATTGAGGGTGGATTTCCCTTGGTTGCTAGATAACTTCTCTAATTGCATTCAATCAAAGGTTTTACATTTGTGGAATCAAATTGGTTTCTGTAGATTGATTGTTTGGACTTTTCATCAATTCATTGGTTAGATTGAAAGGTGAGGGTAACCAGTCCCTTTGTTGCTCATAAACTGGTGAGTTTTGTAAGTTTTCGCATATCCTTTTTTCTTTGTTTCTTTCTCCCATATTTTTTGTGTGCCTCCTATATCGATCCACATCATTTGGTAGAGATTAGGGTAGTAATTTGTTCCATCAAATTACATTCCTCAGTTCATAAGCAGAAAAATTAAAAAAAAAAAGAGAGGGAACATTCAAAAATTTGGGAAATTTTGAGTTTTCACTTAAATTTTGTGTTTTAAGTGTTACAATCTTGCTTCCCTAGTGTTTAAGTTTACATTCCCTAATGTTTTTAGTTACATGCCTTCAATTTGGGTTCAATTCTCTTAAATTAACATTTATGGCAAGTACAAGGTGAAATTTACAAAAGGGGGACCACAGGAAAAAATCATGTGAAACTTTTCTAAGTTGCTACCCAAGAAGGCGGCCAACCACACTTAGGATGGCGGAATGCCCTCTTGGACAGCGGCCATGGCAGGTGGAACGATAGCCATTGCCCTATGGACGACAGAGGGGCAATATTGAGGCTTAAGTTTCAACCAAAGATGGCAGAGGGGTTGCCTAGATGGTGGTCCACCCTCACTCACGGCAATTAATATTGATCAAAATTAACCCTCAAACTTGTTCTAAAAATCCTAGAATCCATAGCATCTAACTCAAATCAAGGTGCATTTCTATTATTACATTTTTACTCGTAGTTTTCTTTCATGTTTTTGAAAGCTAGTTTACAACTAGTAATTAGCCTACATAGTTGTTAAATCATTGTGAATTATTGAATTAAGTCCGATTGTTCCTTAAAACACTGTGTGTCTACAAAGATCCATTCCTCCACAATGCTTGAAAACCTTGAGTTGTTTTTGATAAGCTAGTTCACTATCAACTTTAGGAATGAAGCCTAAGAGGTTAGTTAAGCGATACACATGAGTCGACATGAGGCTTTTGCTACTAACTTGGTTTTCTAGTTTTGCAGGATACGATGACAACAACAGTTGGAAACAATTCAAGAAGGGGAGAGCTCCAGATACACTATGGAGTCTCTTAGCAAGCAATTAAGCCAAATTTTTGGAGCCATAGCAAGTTTAAGTTCTAGGTTGGAGGCTATGTAGAGTAATAAAAGTGGAGGAGAGTCATCACACACTATGCATGACGAAGGTTGGGGTAGGAAGGTAGACACTTCGCATAAAAACTCTCGGGATAACTAGTGGAGATAAGTGGACAACGACAAGGGAAGACACCCATACAAGTGCCAATCCAATCACTAGATCTAGAAATCCATATCCATATAACAGTCCACCCACACTACCACCCCCTCTACACTTATATAAACACCAACCACTTCATCCACAAATGACTACCACCCCACCTCCAAATACACAACACCAAGACCGCTTGAATAACAACCTAACATATGAACACCATGATGAGAGGTATGGTTGTGGAGTGTTTCAGAATGTTGATGGTTACGAAGAGCACCATAACTATAGAGGTCGGCAAGGAGGAGTAAAGGGTCGGGGTAGGAACAAGGTATGGGAATCCATGGTTGTGGAGGTAGAAGAGATAGGAACCAGGGTAGAGGGGATAAGATAGAAGCATGAGAGGAGCAATATGGTAGTAGGAATGAAGGAAGAGGTGATACCGAGCATGGCATTAATACCATAAACTCATACTACCCACCTTTAAGGTTGTAGTGATCCGACGAATTCATTACTTGGAAACTCCAAACTAAGAGGATATTCCTCACCAATAATGTGACAAAGCAATGAATCCCAAATATTCCATTACCCAATTCAAAGGATACGCTTCAACTTGGTGGGAAGCGCAAGTACAAATGAGGTAACAACATTGTGGTACCTATGTAGCCAAAATTGTTAGCACTAATGGAGGAGAGGTATGTTCCCCCAACCTTGGGGACATTCTCAAAAAGGTGTATGTATTACACCAAGGTTCCAAAAGCTTGGAAGAATACTATGATGGGTTTCAGGGGTTGAGAATAAAGGCCAAGCTTGAGGAGCCAATACAACACACAGTGATACGCTTCACCAATGGGCTGACAGATGAAATCTCAAAGCCTTTGAGGCTTAAGAACTATCACACACTAAATGAAGCCTTCCATGATGCAAATAAACTTAAAGCAGATCTGATGGAAGAAAAGAGTTACAAGGGCAAGAGCACTTCATCATTGTGGGACAAAGGAAGTGCGAAGTGGAAGTCACCCTCTAACTATAAACACTCCTAAGAATGAAGGACAGGGAGTGCAAGTCAGAGGTGAATCCAAGGCTTACTTCAAGCCCAAGGATAACTATAGAGCCCTAGAAGGTAATGTTATTAAATACCTTACTCTACGACCTTCTACCATACAATGTTTTAAGTGTCAGGTCGAGGACATATTGTGAGTGAGTGTCCCAACTGATGGGTAGTCATATCCTTTCGGGAGGGGTACCAAATCAAGATCCAAGATGACTCTGAGGGTAAAGGAAGTGAAAGTGAGGAAGAGACTGAAGAGGGTAGTGAGTGGAATAGGGAAACTACAGGACCTACTGTTGGGATTATGATAAGACGATTTGACCCTTTAGATGATGAAGATTCCCAATCCCTACCCAAGAGTAAACACTTGTCATGTGTAGTAAGGTGTTTAATAGGTACTGTAATGAAGGAAGAGTTGGACTAATGAGAGAACTAATCCATACTAGGAGTAAGGTTCGGAAGGAGATACACTCATTGATCATAGATAGTGGGAGTTGCACCAATATGGTATGCCAGTCTTTAGTTGACCATTTGTAGTTAACTACCCAAAATCACCCAAACCCTTATAAACAACAGTGGCTCAACTATAGTGGTGAGAATAAGGTCTTGAAACAAACTAGCCTCGAGTTTAGCATAGGCAAGTACTAGGATGAACTTGTGTTTGATGTAGTACCCATGCTAGCTTGTCATTTGTTACTTGGGAGACCATGGCAGTTTAATCAAGATGTGGCTCACCAAGGAAGGACTAATAAGTATTCCTTCACCTTTGAGGGGAAGAAAAAATGTGGTTGTGCCTCTAACTCCTTATTAGGTAAGTGAAGATTACCATTTGATAAAAGAACTGAAGGAAAGGAACAAAGTACTGCAAGGAGGTAAAGGGAGTGGAGAGCGTCAAAACTCCATTGTTGTTAAAAATACCAAGATATGTATGTTAGCTAAACCTAATAAGTGCTTAAAAGGGGTTGATGAGGGGCGAGGTTTAGTGTCCCTTGTCAACACTAGTTTA
>JBDJHY010144961.1:0-13066 GCA_039654485.1 Withania somnifera | reverse complement strand
GTACGCCGTATTTGGTCAGGATATTAAAATACTTAAATTGTTTTCGTAACTCGAGACTTAAAACAGTGTTAAATACTACTTTTAGCCAACCAGTCCTAGGAATCAAAAGTGTAGACTGTTGATAACTTTATTTAGCAATATCTTAATCAGAGAATCTGCTGGTAGTAGCAAAATGAGTACAACTAGATCCTCTAACTCCAATACAGATTCTTGATATAGTAGATTCCTTTTTAGGGCATGGTAAAGAAAAGGAAAAAGTAATTTTTTTAATTACAATTTTTTTAAGTGGAAATTTTCTTACCAGACATTTCTTGATATTCGCTTCACCTTAAAATAGACATAATATAAAAATATATTTTTTAACTTGATATCATATTATACTTACGCCCATCAATTTTAGACATGCACAAATCATATTTAAATTTGTATATGATTGAACAAGTAGATGCACACGTCCTACATAGCATTTCACGTGGCAACTTTGCGTCCTACGTGTACTATGTCATGTAGAACGGATATGTCTATTTATTCAAATTCATATAAATATCTATTTGTGCATATTCAAAGTTAGAAAATATAAATGTGATATAAGATAGGATTTAAAAAACACACAGAACTCTAACATTAAGAAACAAATTTTGAGTACGGTTACTTTTGATAAGGAAAAAAAGTGATATTTTCTCAATCTATTTTTACTTGTTCATTCAAATTTCGCATGCTCATTTATGAAATAATAATTAATATATTTATTTTATTGCAACTCACATATTAATTACTCTTTTCGTTTAGCATTTGTCCATTATTTTTTTTAAAAAAATTATTTTTAATCTTATCACTTTTAACATATCAAAAAAAAATATAATTTTTTTTCATATTTTACTCTTAATATTAATTATTTAATTTTAATTATTTTTTAAAACTTAATATTAAATATTAATTAATAGGAATAAAAAATTAAGATAACCATATCAATAATCATATTCTTATCAAGATACAACTAATATGAAAGCAACAAAGTAAAATATAAAAACTTATTTTTGAATAATGAACTGAGGGGGGAAATGTAAAACCCTTTATGAAAATTCCGTGTGTAACCTCCAAGTAAATAGGAAATGCACGTGAGAGAACAGAAAAACTAAAATTTGGTAAGGGCTGGGTGGGTAATTAAACCCATCGTTTAGTCCATAATCTTGACCCCATCTTATCTCAGTCCAAAGAAACTTTGAACAAATTAATAATTTATCTATTTATTAACCTAGACCATTTTAAATGTCCGAATTTAATCCAATCATCTATTTGACACCCCTACATATTTCACTCGATATATTTAATATATTTAAGTACCAAGTCATTAGCATCAGTTAAAGATATAAAAAAAAAATGGTGTGTTGGATTAAATTTGAGATTGAGTGAGTTAAAATAGGTTAAAATAATAGATGGTTATAAGGCAACTTGTTCGCTTGAATCAAAATAAGTTGAGTTAGATATCAAAAAAATGAATGTTTGGGCTTGGGTTTCATTTAGCCCATTGATAACACTTTTTGTCATGAAATTACATGGGGTGTCCCCTAATGGGATGGTCTTGATATTAATAAGAAATTTTTTAAATATTAGCCTAGTTAAATTATATCTCCAGTTAAAGTATCGTTTTACCCTTCACATAGTTAGATTCTGTTTGTTATTTGTTCTACTATTTTGTATTGAACGAACTAGGATTTTTCACCATTCCTCTGTATTGTCTTCTATTTCTTTAAAATTGATGCTACGTAATGTTGGATTGATCTTCAAAAAAGGTGACCTTAAGGAAGTTGTGAAATACATGGTCAATTAACTAATTCACATGCTTTGTCTTTTTTTCTATATTTTTTTACAATCACCTATACTTTTTACATGGTTGTGATTTTCGTATTGTAAAATAATGAATCTTGTTTTATTTGCTTATTTTGCATTCTATTTCATAAAATTAGTTTAAAGTTTGTTAAATGTGATAGATGCTATTTTGATGTTTTTCAAGTCGAGGAAAATAACTTAGATAATTGTTGCTTAAGTACTGGTGTGGAATTATTATTATATTTATGCTACTAAATGTATAACATATCTATACACCAATAGTTTAGCCCTTATTTTGGTCTGCAAAACGGACTTTCAAGCCTCAAATTTGGTTAAAATTTACCTAAGTTATATTGACTCATCACTTTTTACGTTGCACCTATTCCAAATTCTCCAAAAATGCACTAAAGTTGGCGAATTCAAGACTCACTCCTCAATATTTTTAGGAGTCCAAGCAACATAGGTTAATTTACTTAAATTTTTCTTTTTTCATAAATCTAATTTTAACCCTGTGAACCCTTCTACTTCTTTAGTCATTTACCTGTCAATCTTCGTTGTCCCAAATTTCACAGAAAAATATTTCCTCCCTAATGCAATTTCTTAAAACTTGGAGCTTTTATTACCAGGTTATGCAATTTTTTATATGTTCCAAAATGAGAAATATTTTTTTATTTTTTTATCTTACAATTTTAATTGAAGTCTCTCGTTACAACAATGTCATACATGATCTTCCCTTTTATTCAAATTGAATCTTTTTTGTGACTCTTCATTGGACATCTTGTAGCAATTTGTAGTAAATTCTTTATTGGTTTCTTTTTTGGCATATAATATGCCAATTCGTTTTATATTAGTTTAACACGAACTGTTAGTTTTAGAAAAAAAATTTCGTTAGTTTTCCAACTTTAGTTCACTGGTATACTAAAGTTTTTCACTTTTGCACATATAGGTGATGTGTTATATTCAATAGTAATACTGGTATTTTGTTGTCAAGTTTTACATGAAATTCATTAAAAGATGTCACCTTTTTGAAAGTTAAAATAAGGTCATTGTTTTACTTGGAACTTTTTTGATCCTTGTTCAGGTTCAAAATTATTATACAGTTTGAATATGTTGTTGCTCTCAATATTTTTTTTTTGCATTTTTCTTAATTTGTCTAGTATTTCTACAAATTGATGATGTTGGACTTTTAAATTGATTTTAAGTTTCATCAGTACTGTGTTTTCTTTCAGCCTTAATTATGTTATGTTTTATGCTTGTCATTTTAAGTTCTTAACCTTCATTTATAGTATAGACTATAGAGTGGAGCAGTTGCTCGTGTTGGTTTGGTGGCTACAGTTGATGTTATTGTCCCTCCTGGCAACACTGGTTTGGATCCCTCTCAGTAAATTGTATGTGGTGTCCCCTGATGGGATGGTCCTGATAAATTGACCCCATTATGAAACTCCTACGATTTTGATATTTTGACCACAATAAGAAAACCCTTTAAATATTAGCATGTTTAAATTTATATATCCAGTTAAACCCTTCACATATTTAATCTCTGTTTCCCTCTGATTGAAACGAACTAGGGTTTCAGTCGATTGTCTCTCTGTTTCTCTCTTATTTATGGACGTGGTCTTTTTTCTTCACATCACATTAAAGAACAATATGGCATCTTTTTCTGTTTGAAGATGATTTTTATATTATTCGGTGTTTTTGTTGTTTTTAGAATTTTATGTCTTTTTATTTTTTTTTATATTTCATTGTTTGTCTTTTTTGTAGAAAAAAAAATCTAAACATTGATTTGAAGCAAATGGAGGCTGGAGTGGCTGTTCAAACTATAAAGCAATTCTAAGTTCCTTCTCAAATGAGAGTCAGATGTGGTAAATTTATGGAGGTGGACGATATAAGTGTGTCATAGAGTTTATTGTACTGTTTGCTACGTTCACAGATCTCTTGTGAAGATTATAGTTTGATTAAATTTAACGTATTTGGTCATGAATGCATATTTAATTCTAAGACATTTCAGTTAATTATTGATTAAAATGTTTGTACGGGTGATTTTGATGTTGTTCTGCCATGTCAAATTCTATTTTTAAAATGTTATTTTTAAATCATAATACCATCATATTGTCTGAGTTAAAAAAATCAATATTATTTCAATCATTTGCAAAGTATTTTTTTTTTTTACAGCAATAATAATGTTTTGAAGTTTGCTGAACTTTATGCAGTTGAAAGGGTTTTTTTGGGTTGTTGAGAAAATTGTGTTGTAAGTAATTATTTGATGAAGATCATTGATACCGATGAACTTCGATAAAAAATTTTATCCTTTGGATATTATAAAATTTAATTGGTTGGTTCATTGAGAAATTCGTTAAAATTAGTTAAAGGAGAAGCAAAAGATTTTGAATCTTATTGTTTAAGTGTGCTTTCTTTTGTATTGGATGTGGGGCATTAGAAGTATTTCTACTATTTCGAGAGTTTGCTGAATTGAAGCCTCAGACAATTTCAAGGATGTTATGTAAATGCAATTTGAGTCAAATTTTCTTTAAAACTCTCGTAGAGAATTATTTTCACGCAGTTTTAATATATTTTTGAATTTTTTATTTTTTATTTTCATATTTTAGTTGTTATAAGTTTTGATATTGATAATTTTCTTTTTTCTAATAAAACAACCAATTCGAATCATTTAAGATGGACACATTTTTGCTACTGATGAAGAAAAAAAACTTTTCCCAGTGATTTTATAATTCTCCAGTAACTTGTGTGGGGCATTTTCCTGGAAGCTCAGTTGACCTCATTGTTGAGGTAAGTCTTTATAGATATTTTGAATTATATGTTAAATTTTTAATATTTAAAGGTTCTTTTTTAAATGATATCTTTGCAATAGTCCTGATACATCAAGTTTTTCTTAACCTTGTGCTGCCTAAGAGTAATATATACAACATTAATAAGATATAATCAAATAATTACTTTGTTTAATATTGTACTCACTGCCCAAAGTATGACTTGAATATTTTTTTTAAATGTTCATTGTCTGTTGTTTGAAGTTGGTTTTGTGAGTGCTTGAATTGTTTTTTGTTGGATTTACTATAGGTAAAGTCGAACTATGCATACTAAGAAAAGTATAATTAATGGAGTGTCTAGAATAAATTATGGCAAGAATAATATAATATATCATTAATTGGACATATTCAAATAGTTCACTTTGTTCATTATATTGTTCACTGCTCAAAGTATGATTTAAATATATATTTTTTTAAAAAAATATCCACTCTTCGTTGCTTGAAGTTGGTTTTGTGAGTGCTTGAATTATTGCCTATTGGCTTTATTGTGGGTAAAATCGAACTATAAAAATTGAAAAAAATATGATTAATGAAGTGTCTAGAAAATATTAAGGTAAAAGTAGTATAACACAATTAGTTGGACACAATCAAATAATTTAATTTATTCAATATTTTGTTTACTGCCCAGAGTATGACTTGAATATGTTGCTTTTCTCTAGAAATATTCGCTCTTTGTTGCTTGAAGTTGATTTTTTTGAGTTCTTGAATTGTTGTATGTTGGGGGTCTACTGTGGGTAAAGTCAAACTTCACATACTGAAAAAAGTATGGTTAATGGAGTGTTTAAAATAGATTAAAGCAAAAGTAATAAAATACACCATTAAATAGACATAACCAAATAGTTCACTATGTTTAATATTTTGTTCACTGCTTAGGGTATGACTTGAATATTCTTTTACTTTTCTTTATAAAAGTTCACTTTTTGTTCCTTATTTTGTGAGTGCTTGAATTGTTGTATGTTGGGTTTACTGTGGGTAAAGTCGAACTATACATACTGGGAACAATATGATTAGTGAAATGTCTAGAATAGATTAAGGCAAGAGTAATCCAATACATCCTTAGTTGGACATAATCAAATAGTTCACTTTATTCAATATTTTGTTCACTGCTTAGAGTATAACTTGAATATTCTTTTGCTTTGTTTAGAAATGTTCACTCGTTGTTACTTAAAGTTGATTTTATAAGTACTTGAATTTTTGTCTGATAGGTT
Organism: Withania somnifera; assembly: GCA_039654485.1. NCBI lineage: Eukaryota > Viridiplantae > Streptophyta > Magnoliopsida > Solanales > Solanaceae > Withania > Withania somnifera. The sequence goes on along the minus strand of JBDJHY010144961.1, from coordinate 7,203 downwards.
TAATATGGGTAAATTCGAATTATTCATACTGAAAAAAGTATGATTAATGGAGTGACTAAAAAAGAATAAGACAAAAATAATATAATACACCATTAGTTAAACATAATTAAATAGTTCACTTAATTCAACATTTTAATCATTACCGAGAGTATGATATGAATATTCTTTTGTTTTTCTTTAAAAATATTTACTCTTTGTTGCTTGAATTTGATTTCTAAGTGCTTGAAGTGTTGCTTATTGAATTTACAACAGATAAAGTCGAACTATGAATACTGAGAAAAATATAATTAATGGAGTGTCTAGAACAAATTAAGGCAAAAGTAATATAATACACCATTCATTAGATATACTTAACTAATTTACTTTGTTCAACGTCCGGAGTATGACTTTTCTTTTGCTTTTTTTTTAGAAGTGTTCATAATTTGTTGCTTAAAGTTGGTTTTGTGAATGCTTGGATTGTTGTCTTTTACTGTGGGTAAAGTCGAACATATACCGAAAAAAGTATGATTAATAGAGTGTTTAGAACAGAGTAATAGTTCAACCATTTTATGTTAAAATCATTGAATAGTTGTGTTCAATTACTTATCAGTGTGTTACCAGACTCACAGTATAATGACTAATTTAATCCAAATTTTCGAATAAAAATAAAAATCTATTATGTTTTCTTGCTTTTCTTTCTATAGCTTCTTGCATATGGATGGAGGACTGAATATTAATGACAATTTGATCTATTGTGTTCAGTTTTTTTGCGTTTAGAACATCTTAAATTATTTCTTAAAAAAATTATCCTGTAATGATATCTGGTTGTATGTCTTCTACCTAAAAGACCATCATAACTGAGGGATTTATGATTAGTTCCTTTATGCTATCTGGAACAATCAATGATGCTGTACTTTCTACCAGTAGAATTTTTTTCTAATAAATATTATTTTCAAGCTTGTTTTGTAAACTAGTGAGACTAATAGTCTACCTCGTTCAAATTTATACTAGGTATAACTGCCACAGTATGGGTGCATGATAGTTTGTCCATCTGAAACATCAAGCACTGACAAGTCCTTCTCCTCAAGTCTGCAATGTATTTAACTCCTCCTTCTCTTATCATAAATTTTATTGCATCGACAGGATCTAGCTGTAAACAAAAATAATGTTACGGTAGCTTCTTCAAGCTCAAATCGTTTCTCATATTCATCATAGAACATTTAGCAATAAGAATAAGGTGTAGTTATTGCCCACCAATATTTATATTAATGAAAGCAATGTATAAATGTGAATTGAGACATAAATTTAACAAAAACTACCAATCATTTATTTTCAAGCTCCAACACTGTTATACAGCTCAATAAAAATTTAATGTGGCTCAAAATCTCAGTTGGCTAAGCTTACTAATTTTTATATCAAATCTAATTTAAAAATGTTAAATTGAGTGACACGAAACTTTATCCTAGATGCACTTAGATCAAATCAAGCTTTAATAAACATGTTATGACATATCTGCAATAGGCTAAGAACGTGATCCTGCCCAAATTTCTATCGATTCTTCTTTTTTAGACAAGTAATTAGATTCATTTATCTACTATAATAAAATATAATGATTATCTTGAACACAACATTAGCTTGGACACATAATTATAATACTCCAAACTGTGGGCGCATATCATTGGATTGACTTCTTACCACTAATGAAATAAAAAAAAATTAGTTAGAAAATTTAAAAAATGCTTGAATGCAAATTTTGCCATTTATCACCCCTTTTTAATAGGTTGCTCCACCATTACCTTCTATTACTTTCTATCTAGGTCTTGTCAATTATCTTTCTTTAATTTTTTTTTTTAAAAAAGTTAATTAATTGTTATATGCGAAAACAGGAAGCTCCTTTGAAATTTCAGGTTTGGTACTCAACCTATATCATTAACAGAAGACCTTTAGCAGCCCCAGGGACCAGATACCACTTTTGTGAAAATCTTTTATTTACTTACTTTCAGTTCAAGAGCAACTTGAATCTTGTTGGTAACCTTCATTTTCGCTCACGTGTGATGTCATGAAATGTTCTTTGGAAGTCTATTTTTCTATCATAAAATTAATTATGTAATTTGTTCTGAATGTAATTCGTTTGATCCATTATTGATAGTTTTTTTGCTTTTCGAAGTACGACATTCATAAATTCTATGTTATTTGTTATGAGAATATCGTACCTCTGATTGATATAACAATGAAACGGGCCATCTTTTAGCTGGTTCTTTTCTCAAATAGTCCATTCACCGGGCGATTGAAGCACCATAAGTAAAAACGCGTACTTAAACCTATGTTTAGCAGAAGAAAGTTAATGTCATTTTTTGCATTTGATGTTTATAATTAATATGAAGTTCTTTTGAAGTATGTGAAGCAGGAGTAAAAGACAGAAAGTAAGGAGTTATAAACATCATATGTACCTTACTGTAGAATAAAACAACATCAATTTCAGCATAGATTCAGAAAAAACTAAGAAAAAGTAATAAAGAAAATTATCAAAAATTGAATTGAAGAATATGTACTAGTTCTCATCATCCCTGATGTTTGTGTATGTGCCAAGATTCTTTTCTTTCATATAGTGCCAAACTTCAAGAGTTTCTTTATTCATAGCACAAGCAAGTTGTATTTGTGGTAGTTTATATTTATTTCACACCTTCTTCTCGTTTCCTTTACCATAAATTTTAGAGTGATTACGTTACTAGAATCCCGTACAAGCTTTAAGATATAATCGCTTATCAGTTTTTCAGTCGCATTTTCATGGTGAGAAGTTATAAAGTAGATGAAAAAACTTGGAAGCTTTTTCATATGTATTAACCTGGAAAAGTAAGAAATTTTTTGTCCTTGAAGCACAAAACCATCAAGCATCCAAACAACTCAGTCAATATCTTATTTTATTTATTTAGTTTAACAGCTTTGGACTGTATGTGGTGTGTGATTACAACATTCGACATGCACTTTTTCAAGTTCTCTTTGTCAAAGAAAAATTAATTTCACTTTTATCTGTTCAAAAAAAGTGGTGTGTCTAAAAATAGCAGTTTCAATATCGATTTTTTCTTACTCTCATGGCTGTCCTATTTCTTCCATTGTTGGTATGAGAGTAAAAACTTCAATCTGCCTATATCTTCTATTATTGATATAGGAGTGAAAACTTCAACCTCCATTATCTGATTAATGAAAATAAATTCTTAGTTTCTGTCAATGCAATCAATTGCTTCATGGACATAATAAAAAATAAAATAATAAAAAAAACTCACATATCATTCGCAAAAAAGAATTTCAGAGCAACTTTAAAAAAATCGACTAACACAGATTTCATTACCCCTAAAAAAAAATCAGAAAAATCCTAATATTATTAAAGAAATAAAAAATTGACGATCTTACTTGCTGATGTGTGATTATTGAAGAAAAATCAACAGTTGAATACTTGAATTTGAGAATTTTCCATTTTAATGACTGGTCAAGCTTAACAAATATGTGAAGCTCCCATTGTTGAAGTTAACGTTGAAAGTTCTCTCAGCTGCTGCTATCGAAGGAGTGATATAGCTTAGGTTAAAATTAGAAAATCACTCCAATTGAGGGCCATTCCGGTAGTTCTTACACAATTTAGCTTTATTCTTGAATTCTTAAAAGAGTATGATTTCAAAAACAACTCTAGTTAAAACGAAAAGCAGCCCTTCTTAACTATATTTTATAGAACTCAACGAATCAATGTTTGTAACGCAATTAAGAAAACACTCTTCTTATTAAGGAAAAAATAACTCAAAACCTTAAGTCTCTCAACAATGTCTCACGTTCTCTCAAGACTCAAAACAATAAAACTCTTTCTACTCTTAACACAATAAACAACTAACCCTATTTATAATAAACTCATCTCCTAATTTAATAAGGAATATGTAAAGTATAAACTCATCTCCTAATTTAATAAGGAATAGGTAAAGTAACTATTCAAGCTTATTTCAACAATACAATCTATATCATTACTTCAGAAATATAGTAAATATGTTGTTTTCGATATACCCTCAGCTCAAAACAAAACAATCTATAAAAAAATATAATATAAAAATAAAAAACAATTACTTATAATAAAATAACATACAATAATAAATATTAAATTACTACATACTAATACTACAAACGCCATCTGCGCGAAGCAGCCGTACCTGAACAGGCTGCCCCTTCTAACAATTAGACAAATATTCAAATCAAAAGCTACAAAAAGTCATCTTTTACTCCTTAATTTTGTAAAAATATTTTGGGCACCACTAATTAGCCAATAATAATGAGCTTTTTCTTTCTTTTCTTTTGGATATTTAATTTATTTATTCAATTTATTAACAACTATCAATGGCAGAGCCTCATATAGGACAGATTCTTCAAAGCATTAATACATTCATCCATAACGCACCTGCTAAAAGAGTGTGTGTATGGGGGGGGGGTGAGGGTGGATGGGGGATAGAAAAAACATCAAACATCCAACAAAAGAAGTCATTTGGATGGCAAAAGAGACTCCTTCAATAATTTTATATTTAATAATTAGGACATGTATGAAATACTTTTTGTTGAAACTTTGAAGATTGGGGAGGAAGGAGAGCCTTAATAGTAAAAGTTATCGTATGTGATTATAATTAGGTGACGAATTCAAGCAACGAAAATAGTTTGTCGCGTACATAAGACCCCAGGTAGTACATGTTAGGCAATATATATATATATATATATATAAACAAGAACCAACAAGAATGCAAATTTAGCAAGAACATCAATTTTGTTCAAATATAAACCAATAAAGTATTAACAACATGCAAACATCAACAAACTTAAACAAGAATGTTAAACATGAAAAAATACAATAACAATTTCAGGAAAAATTGTAAAACAGGAAGTATGATCAAGTCCACTGAATTCACAGTGTGTCCTTAAATTATTCCCCTAAAGTACCCGAGTTTAAGGAATAGATCCTCCCAGTATAAAATGATCAACTTCGACTAAATAGCGGTACCTCAAATCCAATTGAACAACAAACTCACTCAACGGAGTAAATCACACAAGATAATTTGAGTAAGAAATTAGAAAAATATGATCAAAATATATTGTGGAATATCTGAGGAAGAGTTGGATATATATAGCCATAAAATACCTCTTCGAAAGAAGAGTTAGATATATATAGCCATAAAATGCCTCTTCGGAAGAGACACAAAGGTTCAGGAAAGTTGTAATTTTTTTTAGGTGAAAAGTTGCACTGGTTCGGAGGTAAGCAGTCTGCATTTTTAGATTAGTGCCTCGAACAGTCGCACATATTCACTGTGCTACCGCATATTGAAGGAAAAAATATTGAGTTCATTTTTTCAGATAAATTTAATGAATTTTATCCAAATAGGTCTCTCCTCGATTGATCATTAATCCATAGCCAAAGTCAAAGCCGAACGATGACGACGACAACGGTGTGAGACACTACTTCTTCTTTGCTTACTATTAGTTAGAAAAAGTAAAACTCAATATAAGCATACAATTGTTCACTTCTTCCGCCAATATGGGAGAAATGCTTCTACCAAGAATAGGAAAACAATTTCATATTGAAAGTTCCCTCCACTTCTTTTTCTCCATATTTTACTTCACTTTCCATTTTTATCTATTTTGCATTCTTATAAATTAATTCAAGATGAAAATTTAAACAGTCCAACCCTTTGAAGGTCGTGTATAGTGAGAGCTTAGTGTGCCAAATTTCAATTTAAATTTGATCCTTGTGATGTATGACTCATTACATTTAACCACTTTATATTAAGTGTGTGCCTTTGATTCCTATATGTATGGAATATGCTATATTTACATTATTTTTAAAGGTATATTACCGTCAAATATTAAATAATAATATAAGTTTAATTAACATAACACAAGGATAATTAATAATTCTATATGAATATTCATAAGCAAATGGCCGATCGATAATGCACATTTTAAGTAATTGACAGTTAAATGTGTGTATATAGTAAAAATTACTAGAACTAGAATTAAATATGGATTCGTTTAAAAAAATATATACATGTGAGTCATTTGTATAATACCTACATTGAAAATGGCATTACTTTTTATTAAGATTAACAATATTTATCTTGTTATAAGTACAATCTAACCTACCAATAAGGATTGTGGTAGAGTGGTAAGTATTCTTTCATTAATCCTAAACCAAGGGATCTTGGGTTTGAGTTTCCGTCACCTCTGTTAGGAAGTGTTTTACCCTCTAATATGAGACTTCTCGGCAGAAATTCGAATTTAGTCGAGTTTTAATATAAATATCGAACTCCAGATGGATGATAAAAAAAGTACATCTAACCTTTATCACCTACAAGGTATTCACCACCTCTTTTAATTCGTATCCAAGAACAATTTTGCTTTCATCTTCAATTCACTCAACATGAATCTCTTTCATTGAGTTAATTCAGTAAACATTAAAAACTTAAATGAAAATATAATATAATATAATATAATATAATATAATATGGAGTGTTTTTCAATATGTATCTTTATATAATACATTGCACAAAGATGAAAATAAATAAACCTTCCATGATCCCTGATTTTTTTACAACTCTTGATCCATCTCTTGTTTTTTCTACCAAATAAAAATTTGAGACTATAGCACTCTCGTCAAGGGTTGCCTAAACCGATTCGGTGCCGGTCCGATATTATAGGGATAGAAGGTACAGAACTTAAGGAATATAGATAATGGGATGGAATTTAATTTATTTTTACTGGTAGAACAGGTCCATTATTAATAATTTATTTTTTTTAACTTTCTGATAGTTTTTAAAAATTAATATTAATTAACAAATTTATTAATTAATTTGTGCCAATAATGGCTATAACTAACAAATTTCTTAGTTATTAAATAACAAATTTATCAATTATTAAGTATTAACTAACAAATATATTAATTAATTAATATTTAATACAAATTAGAATTTTTAAAAACTTTTTACCCATTTTTTTTTAAAAAAATAAAAAATCCAACGACTCTTTTATTGTCGTTGCCCTTTTACTAGTAGTTGAGTGTCATTGTTGTTCGGATCTTGACCGGATCCGAGCTTCCCAAGCTCTATGCTATTGGGGAACACTAACTGCCACTTCAACCTTTCCATCTGGATCATCTAGATGGTTAAGAAGAAGATGATAAAGGAGGGAATGGGAAGTTCGATTCCT
>JBDJHY010144951.1:0-13066 GCA_039654485.1 Withania somnifera | reverse complement strand
TATGTCAAATATTCATGATGGTTTGTATTACATCCATTTTCACTCCACTCTATCAGCTTTGCAGTCCTTTGCCATAGCTGCTGCTTTCATTCACAGACATAGTCCTTTCCTACGGCCGAAACTGTACAGGAAGAAGTAAGACGACCAAAGTATGGTATCTGTTGTTATAGTTCTCTACTTTAAAAGAAGTTAGACAAATTGACCATTAGAAATTGTTCAAAGGGGATAACATCTGATTTTCTATCATGTTTATTAATTTATCTTAGCTACTGCAAGTATGGTGTCTTTTTAGTACGAGAATATGGAGCTACTAATGTTTTGGCTTTATTTTAAAATTATAATAATGGAGACCTAATTATAATTTATAACCCATGATAAAAAAAAAGCTCAATATTTTAAGGTCCAAACAAAAAAATCGAACTGAAATTGTAATAACCGAACCAAATTGAATTTATTTCGGTTCGGGTTCAGTTATTAGTTTCACGAAACTGAAAGCCAAAAAATCAAACCGAATAAACGAACGTCCACCCCCAGTACCTAGAATGCCACAACAGAATGGTGTAGTAGAAAGAAGAAAAATGACTCTTTTAAAAATGGTTAGATCTATGATGAGTTATTTTGATTTGCCTTATTCATTCTGGGGATATGTATTAGAAACTTCAAATTATATTTTGAACTTAGTTCCTTTTAAATCTGTACCTACGATACCCATGGACTATGTAATGGTCATAAGCCTAGTTTGAACATGTTTGGATTTGGGGTTGCCCAATAAATGTGCTGAAAAGAAAGACTTAAAAATTAGAACCAATAACAAAAGTATATGTTTTATTTGGTACACTAAAAGAACAAAAGGTGGTATGTTTTGTAATCCTAAATAAAAGTTCACTGTAAGTACCAATGTCAAGTTTTTAGAAAAGAATTTTTTAACAAACCATGTTCCTAGAAGTAAATTAATTTTCGGTAATTAAGCAAAGAAATAATAAATCAATCTACCGAACATAATGAAAACCAAAATCAAACTCAGATGTTGAAATTAACATACTATTGCATTTTAATAGTAGAAGAGATGTTAACAGACATATAATTCCACAAGTACTAGTTCCTGAAAATCCATTGCATCAAAGCAGTGGAGTAGTACTGAGTCGATTGCATTAGAGGCCAAAAATCCTAGAAATGATAAGGTTCAACTACAAGATCATGGTGATGCAGTCCCTATACGTACCCTTGCACCTGTAGTGACTAGTCGTAGTGGGAGAGTGATAAGAAAACTATCTCGGTATGAACTTTTGGAAAAGTCTTTTGACAGAATCCCTGAAAAGTTGAATACCGAGCCTGCGAATTACGATGAAGCACAATAGGATAAATATGTAGAGAGATTGAGTCCATGTACTCTAATAAAGCTTGAGATCTTGTAGAACCACATGTAGATGGAGTTAAACCCATTGGATACAAGTAAATCCATAAGAAAGGAGTAGACAAAAAAGTATAAACTTACAAAGCTAGCTTGTTGCAAAAGGGTTTACTCAAAAAGAAGGAATTGATTATAAGAAAATATTTTTGCCAGTAGTCATGCTTAAATCTATTAGAATTCTCTTATACATTGCTACTCATTATAATTATGAGATTTGTCAAATGGATACTAAGACAGTATTCCTTAATAGAAGTCTTGATGAAAGCATTTACATGCAGCAATTAGATGATTTCATTAAAGTGGGACAAGAACACATATTGTGCAAGCTTAAAAGAGTCGTTTATGAATTAAAGCAAGCTTCTAAGGCATGGAATACTTATTTTGACAATATAGTCAAGACCTTTGATTTTGTGCAATGTCTTAATGAGTCTTTTGTGTACGAAAATTAGAGTGAGGATAAAGTTGTATTTCTAGTATTCTATGTAGATTATATCTTACTGATAGGATAAAGGCTTGTTAAATTAAGTCAAGGAATGATTGTCTAGTGATTTTGATATGAAGGATCTAGGAGAAGCTACTCACATCCTTGGGATCAAGGTTCTCCATGATCGCAAGAAAAGAATGTTAAGCGTATCTTAATCTTTATATTGATACAATTATTACCAGGTTCAGCATCATAAGTCCAAGAAAGGATTTCTTCCTTTTAGAAATGGAATTTTTCTATTTAAGGATAATTGTTCTAAAATGGATGAGCAGATAGAAAGCATAAAGGAAATTCCCTATGCGTCATTTGTGGGAAGCCTAATGTATGCTATGTTGTGCACTAGACGTGACATCTGTTATGCTATAGGCATGGTTAGCGGATTTCAGTCTAATCTTGGATGAGAGAACTGAATGACAGTTAAGCATATAATTAAGTATTTGAAAAGAACTAGGGATTACATGATAGTATACCATTTGAATGAGTTACTGCCAATAGGGTATACAGACTCAGATTTCCAATCTGACAAAGACTCTAAAAAGTCGACCTCTAAAAATGTGTTTACTTTGGGAGGTGCAGTCGTTGTTTCGAGGAGCATCAAGCAAACTTGTGTTGATGAATCTACTATAAAAGTTGAGTATATAGCAGCCTCTGAGGCAGCTAAGGAGACCGTATGGCTCAAAAACTTTCTGAAAGGCTTGGCAGTTGTCCCTACAATAGAAACATCACTTATAATTCATTGTGACAATAGTGTTGTGGTTTCAAATTTAAAGGAACCACGGATTCATAAAAAGGAAACACACATTGAGCTAAGTATCATTTGATGCAAGAGATAGTGCAAAGAGAAAATATGGTGGTTGCGAAGATTACACCAGAAAACAACCTAGCAGACCCTTTTACAAAAAATTTACTACAAAAGCCTTTTGATAGGCATATAGAAGGAATGGGTGTTAGAGTTGTAGATACATGGCTATGAGTCTAGAGTGGGAGACTATTAGAAGATACTATTAACCATTCGTTTTGATATAGTATTATTTATTGAATAATTATTTATTTATTTAATATAATAAAATATTATATTAGATAGATCATTTTTTTATATATGTCTTCTCAACTTATATAGTAGATAATTTAATGCATAGAGTTTGAGCTTATACACAGAAGATTAAATCATCGGCTCATATAAGTTAAAGTTCAATTTCACGACTGTTGATGAAAATTTGGACAAATCATTAGAATGATTGTAGCACGAGAATAAATGTAATTAATCTTGATTATGAGAATGTTATAGTTCTAACTTCTCGTGCTAGTGCATTTTGTATGTATTGAACAAGATCGAGCAGAGATAGATATTTTGGACTGACTGATAAAAACATATTTCTAAACTGTTAAATGTACTTATATTCTTAATCGTGGTATAATTATTATAAAATGTATATATTGACTATCATTTTGATTTATTAAAAGATGAGATTCTGAGATAAGTCGATATACCTGGTAAGTTGGATTATATTAAATATATATAGGTGAAATAATAAGTTAGTTAATGGAATCAATATCTCGATACAGAGATTGATGATACACGTTTTACAAAAAGCTTATAAATTTTTATGTGTAAACTCGGCCAGTGAATTTATGAATCTGACATATGATATAAGCTAAGCAGTGCTCTAAAGAAAATTAATTATTAAATAAAAAATTTAGTAATTTAATTTATTAATTAGCATTTGTAATATTAACATAGGAAATTACATAAGTCTTTAATTGGGAATTTCAAAATATAAATAGAGAAGTGCAATCATGAAATTTTAGTGGAATGATTTGTAATTTTTATAATGGTAAGAATAATTCAAATAAATATTTTAAAATATTTCAATAATATGAAGCCTCAGTAATTAATTTCGTGGTTTCTACAGTGATATATTAACTAGAACTCAGAATCTTATTTTCTATGAGAGTGGGAGAAACGATGCTTTTATTTTTCTGAGGAACAAACGTGGTTGTTTTTGTTTTCGTTTTTGGACTGGGGAAGTTTCTTTATAAATAGGGATTCTCCTAACCTAGAATAAAAATACGATTCTACAATACTTTTTCACCCAAGTATTAAGAGAATTTGGTTGAGAATTTGGCTATGAATTTGGGATCACTGTAAAAGATCATAAAACTGGAGTCGGACTTGCTTCAAGATATCTGTTCACGCTTCAAAGGGTAATTGTTGAATTAATGTTAGCACATTTTTATGTACTACGTGTTGGTAATTGTTGTGCATTATTCATGTAAGCGATATAATGATGGAATGTTTCTGCTGTGATTATTATTCAACAAATTTGACATTTAGAGATTATTTGTAAGTGAAGGAAAAATAAAAGTGGGTTTGTATTTCTTTTAATTGTATTTATTCTATTTTTATATATTTTATAAAAAAGTTGCATGTATCTTTTTATAATTAGTCCATTTAATATATTAAAAGCACGTTTCATTACTTAGCTTTATATGCACATGTGTTAAAAAGACATATTTTTCAAGTTTTAATATTTATCTGATCATTAATTAAATTTGTGTTTATTTTACAAACATATTAAGTTAAAGGAGTTATTTCGGCTGTAAGCCTTAAATAAATAAAAAGAAAGAAAGAAAAGAAAACAAAAGATATCTTTATTAGATTTGATGAATTTCAAAAGATCACCAATAAATCTCAACAATAAAATATATCTTACAGCAACTAGTAGCAACAATGAACTTAGGAGAGGTGCCTGCAAAACAGAGCCTAGGGTGGTCTCCGGGGTAGATCTTCGATGCTTAAGTTAGTAAAAGCTTGGGGAGAGAATATTAAAAGGATTTTGACAGTAGTAAATTGAGCCTCCCTCTACCTTTTTTTTGCTCGGACTTTTATAACCAGTTCTTGTAACAGACATATTAGTGGGTGTTGTGAATGAGGAGTAACCCCCGTAGTGGTTATTTCCACTTTCCTTGTACCTGTCGTTGCCTTTATTAGTGGAGCATGATTCTCTCAACGGTTGTTACCACATTAATGGTGATTATCTTACCATTATTCCTTATTTATTACATTACTAATAGTAATTATTAATTATTATTAATTTTTTGTTACTACCGTTATTCTACAATTGTCAACCTCAAACGTATGATAAGTTGGTATACAAGACCGAAGTAGATCATTTTCAAGAATTATGTGATGCTTTAATTAGTAGGAGGAAAATACACATTTGTATTCTCTTTTTCCTATTTAAAGTTTTGTTAAATCCGATTTTTCTAGTAAGATTTTGGGATAAAGTATGATTATTTTTTTAGATTATTCAAAATTTCAGCGACATACTTTAACTTTACAAGAGTTCTATTACCCCCTAAACCTTTTAAAACCAAAATAAGCATATCATTGGGTGTCGATATGGCATGAAGAGTGTGTGCACTCTCTTGGAGGGGAGTGAGAGATTTATAAGAAGTTAAAGTTTGATTAACATTGACCGATGTCATTTTTTAATTAAACTTTCTACTTATTCAAATAACATTATAACATAAAAATTATATTTTAAATTTGTTTTGTTTTTTAATAGAATCAAATATTCTTTATTTTATATTTTTCTGTGAAAAGCTATAATAAAAAGTTTATGGCAAACATCGGCAAAACCTCCCTTCCGCCATTATTTTTAGTCATCACATCTCCCCAATTCAAGCTCAATAGTTAGGTGGTTCTTCTTCAAATTTTCATTGCAATTTTATTTGGACCAAATATTCGCTCTTCGATCTCAAACTTCAAAACTTATCTTCTTCAAACGATATTAACAATTTTATCGACACCCAATTGCTATCAACCTGAAGTTTTTGTGTTTCAAAATTTGTCACTGGCTGAGTTAAGCTAAATTGATCCCAAATTTGATAACAATGGGCACTAATAAATATATGTATTTTTTTCTTTCACTACAAATTTGTTTTTCCACTACATTTATTTCTAATATAATTCTAGTGACGCACTTTATTAATTAATGGACACTCAACAATGAGTGCTACGAAACTAGTAATTTGTGACTAAACATTATCCAACTAATGATTTTTCTGATACAGAAGAATAAAAATTAAATTTAGATATAAATAACAAATCTATACATGAAAATTGATACAAAGTACATCACCTAAAAGAGTGAAATGTAAACGTTGGAGATCAACTTGAAAGCTATGAACGCCTAAGTCACAGGTTCGGAATGAACCTAAAAGAGATTGTGATTGATATGGAGAAAATAAACTTGGGATATGACTTATGCTAACTTGTTTTTCTAGAGCACATTTTGACGAACCAAACATGAAAAAATTGAACTTACCGAACACACCCTTAACCTGTGGTCTAAAGTATTGCTGCAAATCAACTAGATCAGGCCAAGATGGCGGTATATTTTGGATCCAGGGGTAGAGGGTGGTAGCCAGGCAATGCAAATTCTTTCTAATGTCCTACAGGACCCTGTTTTGACCTCCCATGAATAATGGAGTTCCTTCTCTTCCACAGTTTCCAGATCATAGCTGGTGCAGTCTGATATATATGTTTTTAGCTTTGGAGAATTCTTTATTGCACCACAGCTTGGTGAAGTTGAACAAGAGGCTGAAATATTCGCAAATGCTTCTAGCAAACTCTCCTGTAACAAAAAGATGATGAATGGTCTCTCAACTTGGTTCTGTACAACATCTACACATGGATACCAAGTTAAGCTTTGAAGGATATCATCCACTGGATAAAGAAATTAATTTTGGATGGTTGGTCCAAAGCTTCTTAAACATATCGGAGCTTACCAATGGATATGGTCGCACTGTCCTGCTTTTTTACCAATGGATATATGGCCTCTAATATGTTGGATGATGTCCTCAGGAATAAGGGACTGCAGTCTGTTGAAGTTCCACTCTGTCCCATTCATTATAGAAGATAGATCCTCTACGTATTATCTTTTGTAATTCATGGTGGGAGGATCAATTCGTGGGGAATTCATGCCAGTAGGCGCGTATGGCAAAGTCGTGCTTTCTTTCAGTCTTTTGAATTCTGATCCGCATGATTCGGTTTATGATTGGTAATCACCTCGTTTGCTCTTTTTAGTTACCGAAGATCCTAATTTGTACTAACATTCCTTATTGCCAATAATTGGTTTTCTTCGTGCCGACCTTTTTTGAATTAACAATGCAGTGTGTATCGGTTGATGTGTTTGTAGCTTTTACTTTATGTTGTTAAAGTTCATATGTTATGAATGTTGTGTTCTTATCCTTGTTCAGCTAATATCCAATCAAACATATTATCCATTTACTCAATTGAAGTACCACCATCTATCTGCAGGGATTTTAAGGAGTTAGATGAGATTCTGCTTGCTCCTGTTGTCGATGTTTCAAGACCTGTGGCTGATATTAGTGTCGAAAGCCAGGTTAACTGTCTAACCATTATATTCTTATACCACTTAAGGTGTTAGGGTATATCTTTTAATTGGTTCCTTTGAGCTTATACTTCTTGAGTTCTATTGCATTGCAGGTTTTGTATCATACTCCAAAGTCTTCATATTCATATTGGGATTAGCTATAATTTCAGTACTAAAGATCTACCTTTCTTTGTAAGTTAAATCAATAACAACTTTGAATCTGACATTCTTAGAAAAGGAAACAACAGAAATTCAAACATCATCCTGATTTTATAATATCCGAGTTTTTGTAGGTAAATTCAAATGAATGGCACTTGGATACATCAACAGCGGCTGGAGGGCAGTCAAAAGTCCTGCATTTTGTGATGTATGTTTTGATTCATTAACAGTTTTTCTTTATGGATATTTAATATAAAGAATAACTTGCAGAGGCTTCTACCACCGATAATACATTGTTAACTTATATGCTTTGATATTTGTGAATTGAGAATTGACAGTATATTATGTGGAATATCATTAGCATAGCATCTACTTGTTAAAGTTTTCCCCCCTTCATTTCCAATGGAAATTGTTGACTTGAATATACTCATTTAGGCAAAAGAGAAGCACCACTGTGTTCCATATTTGAGAACTCTTTGAGGATTTGTCCAATCCTGTATAAGTCTGAAAAAAGAAGTTGCAATATCTTGAGCACTATGCATTCTGTTAACATATTTAAAATGTTGAGCACTATAAATTGCAAAATCTAGTCATGTTAAATGATTGTTCCATCATATTTAGTTTGGATAAATTTTGAAAAATATAGTAACCTGGGTTTCTCAATGCCAGACATGTGCCATCTGCAAAAGAGTGCCCTCTAGAGCTGCAGTTGGCAAATGGAGAAATTTCCATGACAAATGGTTTTATATCTCCGGTGAGTATGAAATTTATTGTCTCGATGTTTCTATCTGTGTAGCCATTTCATATATTATCGTGCAGTCTAAAACAGTTCATTCCAGATATGGGGAGGTATTATTGTTTGGAACCCACTTCAAATGCACCATCTTTCCAGACACAAAATTTCCTCTGAGGTAAGGAGCCTCTCCTTAACAGTTTAAAAGTCAAGAAGAATGAGCCTCATAGAGAAAAAGATCTTTTTTTGACAAGGGAACCTGCAGGTGCTATCCTTTGGGTGCACAAAGCGTAAACCCCGCTCTCGTGCAATATCTCTCAACAGTTACAGCGCTTATAGATTTTTATGCATTCGTCAAATAGGTTTTGATTTGTTGTATTTTTTCTATTATTTGTGCATTGTACTATGTTCTTAAACCTAAGACCTAAGTATATTAGGCATGTTTATGCAGCTGAGTATATTTGCGCTTGCATGCATGTATGAGAAATTACACATGCACAATATTTACCTGGATCATAAATCCAAAAAGAGAAACTTAGATATAAGTAATTCTCATCAACTTTAGCAAGTTGTATGCTGGGTGCTTCATTTTGGTTAAGAGGGGTTTTGTCAACATAGACAGCAAATATTTCTTGTTGAAGTAATTTCTCAATTGATCCCCTGTTTCTTCATTCTCTGTTTTAAAAGTTTAATGTGGTGTGTTTCCTAGGTTCATCTGTCTACTAAGCAAGTGATGCGCAATGTTGCTTTCGTGCAATATCTTTCTTCCCTAACACTAGAGTAAGAGGAGGTGCGCTTAAAGCGAGGTTAGGCCACAGGCCCAAAATATGTTGAGCACTTCGACTCGTTTACTGTGTGTTTCAGTGTCGTCATCAAAGCTCTAAGTCATACTTCCTTACTAATGAGTGTGTCCTGACAAGGCGACACTAAACAAATGATATTGCGCTTTCTTTAAAAAAAATTCAACTCTTTGTCCATATAGTTATTATTCGTGTTTGTTATTATTAATCTTGGTACATACATATTGTGTTTCTTTTTCTCCATTTGTGCCTTTTAATGTTAAGGCCTACCCTTTTTTTGCGCTTTCCACTTAAAGCTTCAACGGACTTCAGAACTTTTTTGCACTTTTCGCTTTTGATAACACTGGTAAGATAACACGAGGATACACTGCTACACTGCAACTTTCACTGAACAAAAAAGATATACAACAACTCCTACGGCATATTTTCTAATTGAATGGCCAAGAATGGACCCCTTTACTTTTTGCAAGGGAAATAAGGAAAGCGTCTATGATGTCCATATTTTGTTTCTTTTGGATGGTATTTAACTACTTAAGATTGAGAAATGCACATTCTGAAACAGGACCTGAAGATGATTTCTGAAGTTTCATGAGACAGCTGCGCCAACTATTTGATCTGAAGTCTGAGAGCCTTTATGTTGGTGGATTTGTCACATCTGTAATTTTAACCAGTGACAAAGGCTTCACAGAATGGTAAGATTTAGGTACTGCTTAGGATGAACAAAGATGGAACGAAGAAACATCTTTAAAACATTGCATGATTGCTTAAATAAAACTAAGCCGCTGATGTAAGTGGATTAATATCTGATAAGAACTATTTCCTTTTCATCTAGGATTGGATTTAAGCATACTATTCCACTGAAAATTCAACCTTTCTTTGACTTGTGTCAGCATCTCCCTGTTGCATATTTTGTTTCTTAAAAATCATTCAGAGATTAAATGTTTTTTCTTGGTATTATGTTGTTTTATACAACTATCTGTTAGCAAACTTTTCTTTGATTTCAATTGACACTTTTAACTTAACCTTTTTCAATTTAGATGTAGATATTCCGAGGACATGTATTTGATCATATATCATTCTAAAAATTCTTGTTGTAGGGAGTTGGATGTTTTATATAGGCATCACACGTGTTTCAATCTTCTTCAGTGTGGCACCAACCTTGGATCTCTCTCTCGATTGGTGGGTCATCAACTATTAGTCCTTTCTGCCTACTTCATACTTTTAGGTGTTGACAATTTTTCTCCATTCAGGTTCACTCACTTGCCAGGATGATAATCATCGATGAAATAGGAAAACAGGTTAAGAGTTTCAATCAGTGACTTTTAGAAACTTCATAGTTTGCAGTTGTAAATATCTGACGTTGAAGTTTAAATGTAACTTCCTGTTGGTCTTTAGAACATATTATTTGAATCTAATTATTTAGATAGTTTTTTCTCTTTTTGCCGATTAAGATATGTTACTTGTGGTTATGGAGTTTTATGTTTTAACATATTGGTAAACTGTTTTTACATCACCCATCAATACATATTGGTAAATTGTCAATTCTCATCATTCTGACTAATTGTTCAGATAAAGTATTCTCTTGAAGCAGCAAAACTATCTATAGGCAATGTGTCTTTAGGATATTTTGATGCGTCTGCTGGTATGTTTCCTTCACCTTGATATTATTAATTCAACATGGTTACAACTAGTAGCTGCCTTTGCACTTCTCTTTATAAAATTTCTGAAAAGTGTTCTTGTTTTTTGTCAGTTTCCTCAAGAAAAGCAAGAGCCTTAGCGGAGGATGCCTTTTATAATCAATCTATGATGTCCGCGAGCTACTACTCATTTGAGCACTGTTTTTCTGTATCTTTGTAAGCTTCATACCACTGAAGTATAATAAATTGGCATGATATTCACATGCTTTTAGTACTGTTTCACTCTAAAGATCCCACTTTCATCGACTCAGTGTTCATCTGCTTTTAGAATGTTGTATTCGTTACACTTAACTATACCGCTTCCGCTTTTGTGTTAAATGATAACATTAACGAAAGAATACAAATACCATTGATTGAAAAGAGAAAATAGAAAAAAGAGAGGGATACAAAAGAATGGAGGCTAATAGTAGAATGGGAAACTTTAAACCCTAAAACAATACAAAGAACATTTATATAGGCTAGACTAAACTAAATAGGGAAAAGCTAATTAAGGAAAAGACTATACTAAGGCATAATAACCATATATAGGCTAAACTAAACTAAATAAGGAAAAACTAATTAAGGAAAAGACTATACTAAGTCATAATAACTATTTTAACATAAGTGACATATGTATTAATCATGCTCTTTTTTTTGTGTTGATATGTGGTCATCCCCTTAAAATAGTTTTTGGGTACTATTTCTGACTCACGTGTGTACTAGTCCCTATTTTCCTTAGTCATCCTATCTAATAGTTGGTTGGTTATTGTATAAGTATGGGCCATTAAAGTACCCTCGAGAGTATTGTTTATACAAATTGTTCAAGAAAGTTAAAGACTTATAGAAGCTCTACGAAAGGACCTCATTTGCAAATCCATGGTTCAGGCACTGTTTTAACTTCTTCTTAAACCTTAAGCAAAGCTTCATACAAGGCTTCTCCTAACAGCTGTCTGAAGTTGGTAATCTCGTTCCTCAACTATAATATCTAGGATGGTGGAAAAATTCTTTCTATAAAAGATATGGTCAGTTCAACCCATCAAGTGATGGATTCATATGGTAGAACATTCAACTAAACAGTGGCTTCCTCTATTAGGGAAATGGGAACAACCTGAGTTTGATTGTCTTTTGAGATACACCTAGCAGCTTGCATGTCTTATAAAGTTTGGTGAAAATTCAAAATATACTGATTTGGATCTTTACCAGCTAAACTGCCAAACAACCCCTTTATTCTTAACAGTTGCGTTATAGTGCTGGTAATGTCAAATTTGGCATTGTCATCAAGAGGTGGTATCATAATGGCCCCAATGAATATGGCAACTCCTAAATTAATTTTCTCCACCTAATACAGATAATATTGAGGATGTTTTCATGGTAGCCCTTCTCTAGCAGCTACAACATCTACGATAACTCATTGAGCCTCAACTTATTGAGAAATCTCAGCTTGTCAAAATTATTTAATGTGATTTAGTAGAAAGTGTCAAGTAACTTAATGAAGACTCCCATGTTCTGCTAATTATACAAATATGAGTGTCTTGTTATTTTCTATGAGCTTAGGAAATATTTGAAGTACCTATGATCATCTTCATACGTTCGTGAAAAATCTTTTTCAAAATTTTCCACCGTGTGTAACCTTAAATAAGTTGAGTTTCACCTCTCTAGCTTGACTTTCTCAATGTATGGCTTGAAAGAATTAGTTCTTGAAGCAGAAGACTTAACATATTTCACAATTAACTTTTCTCGAGAAACAAACTCATTTTGTTCACTAAGCCATTCTTTGAGAATAAAATTCAAAAAATTACCTTTTGTATCATTTATCCTCACTTTCAAGTACATAATTGCACAACTCTTAGTTGTTGCATTATCCAACGTCACTGTGAATCGATTCTAAATCTCTCAATATAATAAACAATCCTTAATTATCTTGACAATTGTCTCAGCTTTATGGTCTGAAATATTAAAAACCTTAGAATTTTCTTTTGAAAACTCCATTCATTATCAATCAAATGAGTAGTAATCACCATAATAAGTCAAATTTTTTATTAATGTCCAAGCATCCTAGTAATACATACACGTTGATCTTTAATAAGCCTTATAATCTCTTCTTTCTTCTTTTGACAAATCTGCAAACAATGCCTAGAAATAATAATTAGAGGAGGTAACTCATAGTTAGGCAAAATGAGTGATATTAATCTCTTAAAATCTCCCTACTTAATAACGTTAATTAGTTGTTTATCAATAATAACTAACTTAACAATGACCTTCTTAACCCCAGCAACATTATTAACAACCTTTTCACAACTCCTTGTCTCCCTTTATTAACAGGTTTAAGTTTAATTATTGGTTGCATCCTGTCAATAGTTTTAAAAGACAAGTTGATACTATTGTGATTTAAATGTATCCA
>JBDJHY010144941.1:0-13067 GCA_039654485.1 Withania somnifera | reverse complement strand
AAGTCATAAATGACTTGGGGAAACTACCAAAATGCTCTAGGATGCAAGACACTGCATATTTATCATAAATGACCTTACGGGTCATTACAAGTCCCTACATCACAAATGCAAAGGCCTATCTTCCTTCACTTTCTTGAACATAGTCCCATAACCACAAATGCAAAGAGTAAAGCCTACCTGAAGACTATGAACACGGTCCCCTCCCGCAAATGCAATAGCCAGTCCCCTGGTAGTATATATATTTTGCAACTTCTCTTTTAAATAAAAATTTCCAAATCTTTCTTACTATTAACCTCTCTCTAACCTAGGTAATTTTGGTGGAAATCATATTTATATTGGAGGTAAAGCATTTTATTGGCTCAAATCCTTGATCTTCTCCGTTTCCGTGGTAAGCTTGTCATCTCCATTTATCCTCCTCCATGGCCTCCCACCATTAATTGATATTAATAATTCTTGAATGTTTAGCTTATTTGGTGATATTTGTGGTTACATTAGACTATAATTCCACCCGGGGTCGAGAATCTCCTCTATTATAGTTTGTAATTCCTCTATTTCTATTAGAAAAATATGTAAATTTTTGCACTATATTCTTCATATTTTGTCGAAAATTTTGACCCCAATTCTTACTTGAATTGTGCTCATTTTAAAACATGAGTTTCTATTATTATCGAGGACTCTTTGGCGATGTTTCTTTTGAGGTTCTGTTAGTGGGTTCTGCATGCCTGTTTTGGACTCAAATTCTGTCCGAGATTTGAATTCTACATGATTTATGATATTAGCACCGTATTGACATGTAAATGCCTATTTTTCTAATTTTAAGACCGTTCACGCTATTTTGCATTAGACGAGTCGATTCCCATGCATTGCAATTGTATTTCACTGGCTACAAGTATGCTTTTTTATCTTACATCTGGGGTATAACTTGTGTAGCTACACTAGATAGAATACTTGGGTTGGGAGTATTGGTTTGACACCATGACCTTTATTTTTTTTTTATCATTTTTTTCTTTATCTCTCTTTTCTAAAGATGCTCAGTATGACACGATGCCTTTGACCTAGTATTGACTTTGTGATGGTCGTAGGATTACTTTGGAATTATAGGACGCTGATATGTAGGTTGGATTTGGGGTTTTCCATTAGGTTTGGGATTATTGTTGTGTGCTTCTAGCCATTAGCTATAGACTGATTCTATGCAGGGCGCGAGATAACTATAGTAATGTATGTGCTTGTGCATTCATAAAACATGAGATCTAGGAGGTTTAGATTCATGAGGGTTATATATTAAGGTCGGGGGCTTGTTATAACTATTTTCGAAACCTTAGGCCTTGAAGGCTTTTTTCATTTAATAAATGACTAAAATGGATTGAAATAGGTAAATATGGGATTTTATAAACAATTAATAATAAGTAAAAGGTTTTTACTTAATTTAAACCTAGATGATCATTATACACTTGGTACTTCCTTTTACTTATTTTAGACTAGGTTCTACACCGTGTAATGGGGTATTATCATTTCTTACTACTACTAGCACTTGATTCAGACTTATTTTTGGCAATGAGTAAAACTTTTTTTGTGATATCATGCTTACTGAGTTGAGATATTGATGATCGATACATTGTGATATTTGATCACTGAGTTTTCAAGACTATGTTAAGGCACTTTGATAGTCATATGTGAGATATTTTGAGAAATTAAATATTGGTAAAAGGTTGGCCCACGTCCATAGGCCCAACCTCTGGGATGCATGCGACTGTAGAAGGTTTATAGGTCAGAATAGGGATTTACGGTGATGCAAGATGGCCTGGACTTACTTATTCTAGATCAATAATTGAGGTTCAAACCAAGGGACACAAGCTAATGGAGGAAAATGGAGCTTATTCAATGTGTTTTGAGTTCTTCAAGGAGTTCCTTGTGGGAGTTTCAAGTACATGCACTATGTGTTAGAGAAGATAAAGAAATTAAAGCCAATTACACATTCATATGAAGAAACCCATAATATTTGGAAGATAGCATGGGGAAGGGAATGGATGGAATAAAGAGAAAAGGGACTATATATACAACGGATGCTATCTTAAGTTTCCAAACAAGGACCTTACTTTATTAAGGGTATTTTTGTAATAGATAGCCTTTTCCTTATGCCTATCTTTGCATAAATAGATGTTTATTTCATTTCATATTGAATATTAAATAATAGTCTTGTGAATATGTATCTATGGTAGAGATTGAAGAAATTTTGGTAAGCTTATTTTTTTGCCTTCTGGGGAATGGGAATTTCAAGGATATTTCAATTCCCATATGGTTTTTGTAAGGTTACGGTGCTATGTTTGTGATTAATTGATAAGGGTTAAGGTTTTGTATACATTTTTATTTTATCGACTTAATTTCTTTTTGTCTCAATTTTGATCTCTAAATTTGTTTTTTATATCCCTCTATTGTTTATTTGATGTATTTTTCTTCTACACAATCGATAATACATCGATTGGTGTCTTTTTATCAATTGGCATTACTGACATTTCTTCAATTGGTATCAGATACGAGTCTAGATTTCGTTCCTATGAAGTCTAATACTAGGTTTTGTTATCTTTTGATTCAAGAAGTACCTTTAGTCACCAAGAAATACCCATATGTCCTGGATAGGCACAATGTTACATAAATATCTAAAGGTTTACTTTGGTTTTCGTGGATATTATGATGAGGTATGGTATGATGTCACTCCTATGTAATTTTGCCACTTGTGTTTGGGAAAAATTAGTTTTCTATTCATGGAATCCCAGATGAAAAGAATTGGTCAAAGGTTTTTCTGAACCAATGGGGGAATGAAGTTCTTTCCAACTCCCTAAATACAAATTGAGAAAGAAAATATTGAGAGTAGTAAAAGGGTGTAAAGTGGAAACCTAAGAGAGGATAAATGACAGGTTGTGTGGTGATGTGAGGAGATTTCCATAAACCACATCTAACCCTTCTTTTTTCCCTTCTCTTAATAACTCATATGTAGGTACTATATTGACAAGTGGAGGAACCCAAGTTTATGACATGAGGCCTATATTTGAGGAAGTAAAGAAAACATTTCCCTCTTAAGAGGTAATTGGTCCTTTCTTCAGGAAAAATGAAAGAGACAATCTTGATGATGAAGGAATATGTCAAGGAATAAAATAATATTTTAAAAATCCTAAAGGTACAAAATCTAATCTCAACTCTTCAAATAATTTGAATAAGCATGATTCCAGTTTGATTGTGAGTACTAGCTTATCCTTGAGTAGGCTTACAAATTTTTTTCCTTTCCCTGATGATGTAAAAACTAAAAAAGTGAAGACACTAGTTTATTGTTTGGATGACTAAGTTGATTCTTCTTGAAAGATTTGTTTGGGTCCACCTAGTGTTAACACTTTTCTTAGACCGATAGTACATTGTCATGTGATCATTTTCCATAATGTGATACTATTCTTGTTGAGGATGTTCAAACACTAGTTGATACTATTGATAACCAGGTTGATTCTCATTGTGATAAAAATCCATGTCCACCTAGTGTTTCTACATTTACACTCAATGATAGTGTATTATCTTATGGTAATAGTATTGATCAACTTTCTTCTGAAGGTAGTACACTAATAGAGGATATTTATGTATTCTTAACGAGCTTAAAATTTATGATAGAGTTGATAAAGTTGATCCATTTAATGGGAGTGACTCTCTCAGCTTTCTAAGTGTTAAGAATCCTATTTATAGTCTGGCTCAACGAGGTCATGTGCTTGATGAAATGTCAAACAATGATGTTGGTCTTTTTGAGAGTGAACTTACATGTGTGAAGTATTATTCTTTGATTTATAGTTCTATCCTTACACATAATATCTTGTTTGAATTTGATGATGAAATCACTATTTGCAAAAAATGCCTAGTGGTGTGAAGCTTAATGATGTTGGAGCTCTTCTCGATTGCTAAAAAATTATGATAACCCACTATGTTGTGATTACATTCCACTTGAAAGTGGAAATATCTTCTTAAAATATTAGAGTACATTTGTAGGTAAGGATAATTTAAAAGGTGAAGGTGACCTTTTCTCTTTATTTTTTACTTCATCCTCCTTGTGTGTCCCAAACCTTGATGATATGATAAATGAGGATACCATGGATGAAGTTGCTCTAAGTGACACCTTTTTTTTATAAAGTGTTTTTTTTTTAAGATAAGGTGATGTGTTCTCTATATTTGACCCCCTTCAATAGTTAGTCTTTAAATTGATGGATTGTTAGATGCTATTGAAACAAATAGTCATCTTACATTTCTAGAACCCAAAATTGCAGTTTTTTTGAGAAGAAACTTTCTCTATTTCCTATTTGTATATGATGATGCTCATACATGTGATATTGAATCGTTTACGAGTAGGAGTGACAACCGGGTTAATGGGAATCTTGTTAAAACCATTATATATTGTGATATACCATTTGACCCCGGTGTCGGTTACCGTTGTCTTAATGGTAATGGAGAGCTTGGTCACAAAGACAAGCTTAGTATGACTGAAGTTTTTTGCTTGCCTTGCAAAGTTAATAGTAGTGTCACTTATTCTCTATAATGTGATTATTATTTAGTGTTATTACTTGATATTTCGTGTTTGAGTGTAAATTACATTCCAACTTGTGTGGGGAGTACCTTTTACTTGACCTTCATGATGGATTGGGAGAAATCCCAATTATTTTTATAGCCAATGTGATAGGTCTAATTGTAACTTAGATTTACCTTTTTATGATATTTCACCTAACCGTGTGGGCTATTTTATGCTACTCGACCTAAAGGGGAGCTTACGCCTCATGAGATATAGGACTATTGATGATTTAGTTAGTACTTTCCTAACTACTATGGTCCTCTTGATTTCCCCCTTTGTTAAGTTTTTGTAATAGCCAAGTAGATCTTGTTTGGTTGGTTTCCCAACTCTTTATTCTTCATTATGATACTTGCTTATATTCTAAGAGTGTGCAACCTTTTCATGGTGATAGTATCATTTTGCTAATTCATTGTTCTCACTTGTTTTCCCTATGATTTTTCAAGATTAGAAGTCGAGGATGAATCCTTTCCAATAAGGGGAGAATGATGCAAGATGACCGACCTTACTCATGCTAGACCAAGACTTGAAGGTAAAACTAAGAGGTCACAAACCAATGGAGCTTATTCAATGTGTTTCATGTTCTTCAAAGACTTCATAATGCAAGTTTAAAAGCCATGCACTACATGTTGGGGAAGATAAAAACCTGAAGTCAATTAAATGTCTATATCAATAAGCATGTAAGTTTTGCAAGATAGCATGGAGAAGGGCATGGATTCAATAAAGATAAAGGGGACTACACATACAAATGAGGCTATTTCAAGTTTCAAAATAATGCCCTTACTTCATTAACAATATTTTTGTAATATATAGCCTTTATCATTTCCTCATAGTAGAATAAATATATGTTTATTTCATTTGGTAGGTAGTTGATGTTATATTTAATAATACTCTTGTGAGTGTGTCTCTATGGTAGAAATTGAAAGATTTTGGTAATCTTATTTTTGTTCCTTGTGAGAAATAGGAGTTTCAATGATGCTTTAATTTCTTTGTGGTTTTCATAAGGTAGCAGTGATAGGTTTGTTAATAATCGATAGGGTTTAAGGGTTTAATATACCCTTTTGTTTTATCAAAATACTTCCTTTGTTTCTTGATATCTATCTATTAATCCTTGTTTTTCGTATCCCTTTATCCTTTATTATGTGTATTTTTCCTTTGCATTATTGATATAGCATCGATTGGCATCTTGACGCCGATTGTCATTATTGGTAGTGCATCATATGGGTTAAGAACTTCCATTGATCCTGCTTGTGGGGCCTACTGATACCAAAGGAGGAGCCCACACAAGAAATGTTGCATCATCATTGTGTTTTTTTACTTTACCGCACTTGATTTGGGTATGAACTCTCTTTTAGTAAGGATAATGGATGGGTGACCATAACGTGTTTGTAGTCTTGCATTCTTATAGGGGCTTGGAAAAGTATTACCTGCCTCTACTATTTTAGAACATTAGTTGAAGTAATTAATTGTTGATCATCCTTACCTTGTGGGCTTGTATAGGCACATTGATACTTACTATACTTCCCCTTAAATTTCCTTGAGGGTACCGGTACACCGTCTATTTCCCCATATTATTACTTTCCACTTGCCATTTGTCTTTGCTCACCCTTTTATTACTATTATTGTACTTCTAAAAGGATGTTGGCTATGTCCTTCTCTCCCTACCCAAGCTCCTGCTTTTGATTTATCTAGAGATACTTATCTACTATCTTATTTCTTACTTCTTTCTGAGTAGCTAGCCCTTTGCTGTTTATTTGTTTCATTGACTTGTTTCTTTACCTTCCTATTATTTACTGTAGTTATATTTGATATGTGCTATATGGGACCCTGAATCCTACTAGGCACTCATTGCTTTGGCGACTGGTACTCATATTACACTCTTCATGATTCTCATGTAGATCTGAATATTACCCACTGTCATTGATATTGATGTTCATTACTGTTTACCATACTTTTTGAGATACCAAGTGAGCTTCGAATATCCATCATATCCCGCATCTCGTCATCTTGCATTTGGTCTCTATTGAATTTTAGAGGTGGATCATGTACTATATTATTGTATATCTTAAACTCTGTATTTGTAGTGGTTATATAGATACTGATACTAGGTCTTGGGATGTTTCATTGACTGTACTTATGTTATTTTTCTTATTATACTTCATCTCATTCTCTATAATTTCACTTATTATTATTGTAAGAAGCTGTAGTTGCTATAGTATCCCATCACTTATGGCTTTGGTATTTAGGGTTGGTTCTCCTACTGGTAAGATAGTAGGTTCCATCATGACCTAAGAAATCAGGTCATGACAATTACCCAAACTGACTGCCTTCCATCATAAGGAATCTACAACCACGTTTGTCTTGTCCCGATGGTCGAAAATTAATTGTGTTGTCCTTTAGTAACTCAGTCCATATCTATTGCCTCAAATTGAGCTCCCGATGGATCATATTATACTAAATACTATGGTTGTTAATGAACATCTCATAGTGGACTCTATATAGGTAGTGCCTCTAGATATATAATGCCAAAACTACAACCGCCAACTATAAGTCATGAGTAGGGTACTTGCACTAGTGATCCTTCAACTGCCTTAAGGCATATGCAATCACCCAGCCTTGATGCATCAAAACACACCCTTAACAAATTCTGAAGGTGTCACAATAAGGTGAGGAACTATGTACCTCTATAAGTAATGTTAATATTGGTGCTAAAGTTAATAAGGCCTTAAGCATGAGAAAACATGCCTCGCACTCTTCTGACCATTGAAAGGCATCCTTCCTATTCAATATGGTCAAAGGCGTGTCAATGGAAACTTCTTAACAATGCATTTGTAGTACTCTGTGGACCTAATAAAATTGCAGACCTCAGAAGCAGAAGTTAGTCTGGGCCAATCATAAACTTCCTAAATCTTTGTTGGTCCACCATAATCCAATCTTTAGACACCATGTCTTCTAAGAATGCTACAGACTCCAAAAAAAACCCTCACTTTGAGACATGCCATAAAGTCGATCCTCTCTCAAAGTATGAAGCATGATCCTAAAGTACTGCTAAAGCTCCTCCCTATTCTACGAGTAAAAAAATATATCCTCAGTCAACACTATCATAAATGAGTTCAGATATGGATTGAGCACTATGTGCATCAAATCCATAAAGGCTGTTGGGGCACTAGTCAATCCAAAAGACTTACCAGGAACTCATAGTCATTGTAATGAGTCCTAAAATAGTCTTAGGGATGTACTCTACCCTAACCCTTACCTAATGATTCCTCGACCCCAGATTGATCACAAAAAATACTTCTACACCTTGATATTGGTCAAACAAATCATTAATCCTTGGCTCATTTATCTATTCTTAAATGTTACCTTATTCAATTATTGATAATCGATACACATCCATATTGCACCAATATTATTCTTCACAAACAACATTGGAGCACCTGACAATAAAACACTCCGACCTGATGAAAACTTATTTACCAAATCCTGGAGATGAACCTTCAGCTCTCTAAACTTAGTAGGAGACAACCAATAAGAAGTTATAGAAATAGGCCAAGTTCTCGACTCAAAATCTATGGAGAAGTTAATATGAGGCTTGTGTGGGAGGCTAGGTAGGTCGATCTATAAACATCCAAAAACTCAAAATAATTGTGAGAAGGAGAAACGACTTTGACATCATGAACACAAGCAAAGTATGCCAAACAACATCTCTCTATAAGTATCCTAAACTTATGGGAGGAGATGATCCCTATCAGTGCTCATTTGAATTAACCCTACCACACAATCAGGTATACAGTAGGCACAACTAAGGTAGCAAACTTGGCATTACAATACAAAAACCCCTGGTGAGAGGATAACAAATCCATACCTAGTATTATATCGCAATCAAACATATCTAACAAAATAACATCACTCCAGGTATCATAACCCACAACTAAAATAAAACAAGATCTCATAACCCAATCCACTACTAAAGAGTCTGCTACTGGGGTAGAAATAGATAACAAATCATATAATAGCTCACTAGCAAACCCCAAATGAAGAGCAAAGTAGGAAGACACATAAGAACAAGTAGAATAAGTATAAAATAAAGCCTAAGGTGACCGATGACACTTAGAAATCATAATTGTAACAATAACATCTTATGAATCTACCTTTGACTTTCCTAGAAATTCATAGAACTGATGACAAAAATAACTGGATCGACCCTCATCGTGACCACCAGTACTACCTCACTTAGCTCTACCATGAGTATCTCCACCATCATGTGCCCCACATCTAGCCAGTGGGGAACTTTTCTCGAATGTTTAGTTTAATGCATAATTGGATGAAGCATAACTCTCTACAGATACTCTCTAGCTTAATTACCCACAATGCCACACCCAAAACAAGGCCTAGATGACCTAATTTGGTGAGAACTTCTAGCTAAATCAGAATGTGTACCCCAGCATGAATCCCTAGAACTACTCCTTGATGTCTTACAAGATGTTTGACCACAACAACCCTACTAAAATAGCAGTCTATAGGGAATCCTAGACCGGCCCTAGTATGGATAGTGTTGCTGGAAACTTCGACCTCCAAAATAAGAGACAATAAATATGTCCTGGTGGTGAGACCTCTTATTGATGTGTCTTTGGGCCTTGCAAAAAAGATTTTCTACTGTCTGGGCATGATTAACCGTGATCTAAAAGAATCGACCATCAAATACCAAACAAGTTATAGCCTCTCTAAGTTTTGTCCTAAAACCCCAAGGAATTCTACGGACCCATTCATGCTCTTTAGGAATGAATTTAGTCCCATGCATGGATAAAGAATAAATTTAGCCTCACACTATAGATATTTCATTGAGCCATGCTCAAGATGCATGAAATCCTCTCACAGATAATCCCTCTTATCTTGAGACATAAATTTCTAAATAAAAAACATGTAGAATACGGTCCAAGTAATTGGAGGTGCCTCAGTTGTCTACAAGTAAATTGAGCTCTTCACCACTTCTTTGCTATCCCTCTCATATGAAATATTTTGTAGGTTACCTCATGTGTCTCTAGAATACCAAAGCTCCTCAACCTCTCCTTAGAATTAGTGTTAAATTCATAGGCATTCTCCCCAAGAATGCGCGTGAACCTCATCTGATCCAATAAAGAAATTCCATAGGGAGCTTATGCTTTGCATCTATCATAGGGCCCCATCCCACTAGCTACTGAGGGGGGGAGGCAACTTGATTGGTTGTTTGGCAGGAACTGGTTATGGCTTTATTATTGCCTTAGGAGTCCTAACTGTTGTTGTAGACCTTGCGGGCCCTATAGTATGGCTCTATGCCAGGAGAAAGTCTTACAGTTTCCCAAAACTAATGACGACGTGCGAGACATCTAAAGAATAGTGAAGATAAAAAAATTAGAATTCCAGAAACCATATAGGATACGAGCACGACATAGGATCTAAAAAAGAGAATCATATTCCTAAGATGCCATTGTAGGCTCTTGAATATAGGACACTGATATCTCCACAATGATCTGCAGGACTCTATTTGACATTGGCACAACAACACCAACAGTAGTGGCAACCTAGGCTGTAATACCAAGCTATCACAGCCTTATTTATCAGGTCATGATGGCACTTACTATCACACTTATAGGAAAACCAACCTCGTAGCCTGAAATAAAAAGGAATGGGCTACTACAACAACTAAGGCTAAGCACAAGTAAAGGAGCGGAAGAGGAAATAATAGCCAAAATCTAGTATTCGTCTATACACAAGCCACTTAAAGGTATAGAGTACAAAATATAGTAAAGTACAATATACAATCCATCTTGAAAATTCAAAATAGGCAAAACCCAGTCTAATGGATACGGGTAACTCTGATTGTTGGGAGCTCACCTTATCTCTACAGAATCAACAAGATGGCATGAACTGTGATATCAATGATGGTGTCCTATACTAGTATCACCAAAAAAATATAGAAGTATTATATGAGTAGTAATTATCGAAGAAACAAATACCCCGTAGGAATTTTGGGCCTATTGGGTGCATAACATAACAACATTGAATTGAAAAAAGTAAGAAGATAGGTCATAGAATCACATGAAAATAGTACATGGAGTAACAAACTATAACAAAATCAAGATATATTAATAACATTTAAACACCGCTAGCTATGGAAAAAAAGAAGGAAATCAGCTATGGAGAAGAGAACATACCCAGGGTCTTTACAGCAATACAGTAGCAAAAAATAGGTAGTAGAGGATACCAAGAAAGAGTATAGGGAAAATGGCGGTATAATGGTAGCCTCACGAACATGATATGGATGAAATAAACCAAGAAATATTTGGCTTCCTTGCTGATTGGTTTTCTTTCCAATCACAGACTTATCCTAGTTAGATCCTGGATAGATATTTTATTGTTTTTCCCCATCGTGGGTTGTATTTTATAAGTTTTGTATATAGATGCTCTACTGCCATACTACCAGGTTTTGGGGAGTTATGTTTAGTTGTGTATTTTTATTTCCTACTTTTATTTCACCTCTTCATATCCTTTGTGTATTTTTTGTCCTATTTTTTATTTCTCCTCTTTATTTCCTTCCCTTTTCTTTTGGGTTCTTAGTACTGGCCCACATCTAGTTGCTCCATGCCAGGGTTAGGCTTGTCTGTAAGTGAGATATAGATGCCATCACAACTCGATTGACGGGTTGTGAAGAGTGGTATTAGAGCTTTCGCTTCATATATGTCTCTTGATTTAGGAGAAGGATTCTACTAGAGTCCCGCGGATCGGTACATGGTGGAGGCTGCAAGACTGTTTTATAGGGATGATTTTTGTTGGCTTTTTTTGTGAGGTTCCCACTAGTTCTTGATTAATAATCATGGTTCTATTCCTTTAGAAATTATTTGTACATGGTCAACACCTAGAAGTGATGATGCTTCCCCATCATAGTAGAGAGCTCTAGATAGGGATTGGGGTAGAGCGAAAGCCTATGCAAAGGCCAAGTAGAGTTAAGAAGAATGAGACCGATAGATCTACCTCCACTACAGATACATCCACTTTTGGATGATGAACTTAGAGACATGTGACAACATTTGATTTCTATATTTTGTAGGGAACCCACTAATGAGGGTGAAACTTCAACCCAGGGGGTGGCGCAGGGTGCCCCATCTTCTCCAACTTAGTCGATACCAGTGGAAGCCACAGTGCCCCATAACATTTTTAGAGGTACCACCAGTACTGGCTTAGCCTAGAGTTTCTATTATGACTTCTGAGGATCAGAAGATACACTGTCATTTTATGCATGTAGGGACTGTGAGGTTTTCTTGTGATTCCAGAAATTATCCTTATTTGATCATTGCAGAGTGAAAGAAGAGGTTGCATACTTTGAGCTTGAGAGAGACACATGGAGTTTATTTCATTAGGTACTAGTTAGAGGGTTTGGCTAAATCCTGGTAGAGGTCATATAGAGAGAGCAGACCAGCAGGTTCTGCACCTATGGAATGGAACCAGTTTGTGGATCCCTTCATGGTTTAGTATGTTCCACAGAGTGTTTGCAAAGAACTCAGGGCTTAGTTTGTCAACTTGTAGTAATGACCGATGAAGGTTTCAGAGTACGAGGATCGATTCACATAGTTTTTGAGGTATGGGCTGCTATAATGTCGATATAGGTTTGTAGGTTTTTTTGTATTGTAGTTGGATTGAGACTAGACTTACAAGAAGATTTTGAGTTATTTGTTGCTCGGGGTATTCCATTGTTAGCAGTGGCTAAACACACCCATAATATGGAGAGGCATCATCACTTAGCCCAAGGGGGCGGCGACAAGAGGAAGCGCCGCCAAGGAAATCTCAATGGGCCTCAATCCTTTGGGATATTGGTTGACAAATGTTTACCTCAGCAACAACATTCATAATGCAATATCAGTGATAGCCTAGTAGATCAGTTCAAGCCTCCTTACCATCAGCTAGTGCCGATTAGAGTAGCCAGCCCTCTAGGGGCGCATTTACTGGGATTTAGGGTCGTGGTACCGGGGTATTTTAGTTGATATTTCTTATTGAGGTAGTTGTCATGGCTTCTTTGAGTGTGGTGAGATGCATCACTATGTAAAAGATTGTCCATGTTGTCGAACCATGATCTAGCAACACAGGTCATCGAGCCTTGATAGAAAGTACAACCATTGGTTAGAGGTGGTGGGCAGCGATCGAGGCGATCGTGGTGTGAAATAGAAGGGAAGAGAAGGAGGTTAGTAGGGTGCTAGGAGTTGTAAATCTTATGTCATACCTAATAGAGTCAGAGCGGAGACTTCCAATGCAGTGGCTATGAGTATGTTATTAGTTTTCCATCAACCAGCCTTGGAATTGTTTGACCCTAGTTTCTTCTATTGTTTTGTGTCTATGTACTTTATACCTTATTTGGGTATTAAATATGTGCCTTTACCTATGCATGTGAGTTTGTATATCCCATAGGTGATCCTAACTATTAATGTCTAAGAGCCCCGTA
>JBDJHY010144932.1:0-11382 GCA_039654485.1 Withania somnifera | reverse complement strand
TGGCTCGGGACCATAGTTGGGCTAGGGGGGATGTACCATGTTACTAGGTCTTGGCAGCCACCCATCTAGCAAGCATCTTTAGACCAGTTTAGCCTATTGTTTTGTTCTACATAGTAAGCATGCATTACACATTTTAAATAAGGATCTCAATATTGACCTCTTTTATAATATTATGAACTGGGAAGGGAGTGTACGCTATTAACCTCCACTATAAGATTATGAACCAGGGAGGGAGCATATAGGCACTATTGACCTTTACTGTGAGATTATGAATTGGGGAGGGAGTGTACGAGCGTTATTGACCTCCCCTGTGACATTATGAACCAATGAGGGAGCATACGAGCACTATCGACCTCCGTAGTAGGATTATGAACCGGGGAGGGTGTGTAAAAGCACTTTTTAATTTTTAGCACCTTTTTGCATTTCATCCTTATGCATCTACTTGTACTTTTCAGGATTTATGGGGGAAGTACATGTTGGGTTATTTTGTTGCCTGGTTGTACCTACCGGTAGTATGCGATCCCGACCAAGTTTTATTTCTTGTAGGCGTGGTTTTTCCTTTATTTCTTATATCCTCTTATTAGTCCTTCCTTGTACTGGTTATGTTAGAGCTCCAGGTATATGTCACATTTGGTCATGATTTTCTTATGGCCCAGGGTGTATGTGTCATACCTTGATAGTGACCTTCCTTCATACTTGTTAGCTGATGTTGCACACACTGATAACTTACCTTCACTGTACTTCCGAGTTATTACTACGGTACCCCAGTCCCGTTGTACATTATATGCCACTGCCCTATTTGCTTTTGATTTGCCTTTACCTTTCATATACTTACTTTTTCTAGGTTGTCCTATCATGCCTACTAGGAAATCATTTTTTTTGGTGCTCATGCTACACGTCTTTATCTTTTGTGATGCAGATCATAGTACGGGCCAACAAAGTTTATCTATATAGTAGTTTTTCCTCCATTAGGGGTTATATTTTGTAATTTTCTATTTATAGATGATCTATAGACATAATGCTAGGTTTTGGGTAGTTATCTTTTGATTGTGTACTTTCATATTATGTTTCTGTTTCTTCTTTTCATCTCACTTCTCCCTTTCTTTTGATCTTTTGGCACTAGCCCTCACTTTACGCCCTAGGTCATGGGTTAGTATTGTCTATAGGTGGGATGCAGACACCATCACAACTTGCATGTTGGGTTGTGACAAAGTGGTATCAGATCTCTAGGTTTATTGGTGTCTCTGGATGTAGGAGTAGGAGTCTATTAGGGTCCCTCTGACTGGTACGTAGATGTTTATATCCTACCTTTGAGAGGCTATAGGGCTATTTTACAAGAATGACTTTTGTTGACTCTTTCATGCGAGGTTTCCACTGGTTTCTCGGTTACTCAACTTGATTCTATTATTCCATTTATGGTCCATATGCGGTCATCACCCAGAGGTGATGATTCTCCCCCTCTTCAATAGAGAGCTCTAGTTAGGGGATGAGGTAGAGAAAGAGCCTGTGAGTGATACCGGGCAAGAGTGGAGCGAAATAATATGACACCCACAAATTTACCTCCACTGTAGATACATCCACTTTTGGATGATGCACTTAGAGACTTGTAGAAGTGTATGGTTACTATGTTTTGTAGAGCACCGGCTGACAAGGGTCAGACTTCAGCTCAGGGAGTGGCACAGGGTTCCCCAGCTCCTCCTATTCAACAAATACTATTGGAAATATTAGTCATCCCTCTGCAACTTATTCTAGAGGTACCGCCAGTTCAGCCGCCAATCCTGCCTTAGCATATAGTTTTATTATGACTTTAAAGGACCAAAAACTGCACAATCATTATAATCATATGGGGCCTCAGAGATTCTCTAGTGATTCCAGACAGGACCCTTATGACTTTATTGTCGAGTGTGAGGAGAGGCTGCATACTTTGGGTTTGAGAAAGACGCACAGAGTTGATTTCATCCGGTATCAGTTAGAGGGTCGGGCTAAAGCCTAGTGGAGAGGATATAGAGAGAGTAGATCAGCAGGGTCCATACCTATGGCATGGCATCAATTTATGGATACCTTTATGGGTCAGTATTTTCCTCGGAGTGTTCATAAGAAACTCAGAGCTCAGACTATTAAGTTGCAGTAGGGATTGGTGATATTTTCTAAGTATTAATATCGATTTACATAGTTTTTAAGATATAGGGTTGTTATTATGCTGACAGAAGTTGAGCGGGTCCGTCATTTTTGGGATGGATTGAGATTATAATTACAGGAAGATGTTGAGTTATTAAGTACTCAGGGTATCCCATAGTTAGTAGTGGTTGATCATTCTCATAACATGGATATGCATGGTCTCTTAGCCCAGGGGGAGGCGATAAGAGATAGTGTCGCTAGGGCAATTTTAGTGGGTCTCGATCCTCTAGGAGATCGTATTATAGGCTTGGGCCTCAGCAGCTACAACCACAACAGTGGTATCAGGGGAATCCGAGTAGGCTCGTTCAGGCCTCCTTACCATCAACCAATGGGGGTCAGAGTAGCCACCCTACTAGGGGCACATCTACTGTGGTTTAGGGCTATTGTGGCGACGAGGTCTAGATAGTGGTTCCAGTCAAGGTAAAGATCAAGGTTGCTATAAGTGTAGTAAGAGGGGTCACTATGTCAGAAATTTTCCATGACACTAGGCCATTTATCCAGTAGCTTAGGCCGTAGAGCCTCAACAGACAATACCCCTACTAACTAAAGGCGGTCAGACAATGACTCGAGATGATCATGGTGGGGTCTATAGGGGAAGGGGAGGGAAAAAAAGAAAGATATCAGTAGGGCATTGGGTGCTGTTAGTTTTATGTTGTACCTTCTAGAACCCAAACAGAGGCTTTGGACGTTGTGATTATAGGTATGTTATTTATTTGTCAGCAGCCAACTTTGGTGTTATTTAACCCTGGTTTCACATATTCTTACGTGTCTGTGTATTTTTTGCCCTATTTGGTTTGGTATATGAGCCTTTACCTGTGCTATGAGTGTGTATAGTCCCATAGGTAAGCCTATAGTGCTGCTATTTGTCCTGATCTTGTGGCTCTAGACATGGTTGATTTTGATTTGTTTCTGGGCATGGATTTTTTTATCACTCATCATGCAGTCCTGGATTTGTTTCCAAGATTGTGACCTTATCTATGCCAGGTGTGTCTCTGGTGGTGTAGTGGGGTCCTATTAGCCAATCCCTTGTGCCAATGATATCTAGTATGCAATCCAATAGAATCTTAGTCTGGGGTTGTCCAACTTACTTAGCTTGATATAAGTGTTGATCCTCCTTCACCTGAGTCTATGCCAATTGGTAGAGATTTTCTTTATGCTTTCCTTGATGAGTTGCCTAGCCTCCCACCTGAGCGTGTTGTCAATTTTATAGAGGTTGAGCAGGGCACTATGTTTATTTCTCTTTCACCTTATCATATGTCTCCATCTGAGATTCGAGAGCTTAGTTTCTAGCTTTTGGATCTGGTTTCCGAAGGATTTGTCCATCCTGGTGTTTCACCTTGGGGTACTCTAGTGTTAATTGTGAAAACAAAATGGGACAGTGAGTATGTATATTAACTATAGACACTTGAATAAGGTTACTATTAAAAATAAATATCCCTTGCCATGGATTGATGACCTTTTTTATCACCTTTAGGGTGCTATGATATTCTCGAAGATTGACTTGAGGTCGGGTTATCATCAGCTGAGGATTTAGGCTAGGACATCCCGAAAACTGCTTTAGGGACCTAGTACAGACACTATGAGTTCTTGTTTATGTAGCTTGGGCTAACTAATATCCTAACTACATTTGTGGATCTTATGACCAGAGTTTTCAAACCATACCTTGACTCTTTTATAATTGTGTTCATTAAAGAGATCCTGGTTAACTCTAAAATTCAAGAGCAACATGAGGAGAATTTAAGAGTTGTACTCCATACTTTGAGGACTAAGCAACTTCATGTGGAGTTCTCGAAGTGTGAATTGGTGTTAGACTCTGTCGCATTCTTAGGGCATATTATATCTTTAGCTGGTATAGTGTAGGTCTACCAAGGTTCTCACCAATAGAATGAAAGAAGTGATAAGTTGGATTGTAAGCCCATCCCGATATGCTTTTATAAGAGGCAGGAACATCATAGATAAAATTCTCTTCAATCATGATTTATTGAAGTGGTATACAAGAAAAGGGCTATCACCTAAGTGTGTGATGAGTGTAGATATGAGGAAGGCCTATGACTCCATAGATTGGTGTTTCTTGGAAAGTATGATGGCATGTCTTCGATTTCCTTGTAATTTATCAGATGGGCTATGATTTGTGTGACTTCAGTTTCCTACTCACTAGTGTTGTATGGAGGATCAATAAAACCTTTTAAGGGTAGAAAGGGTGTAAGAAGGATTATCCTATGTCACCCTACCTATTTTTCATGGAAATCAAGTGCCTAGCAGAGGGAGTTACATCAGGTGAAATAGAATAGAGAGTTCAAATACCATACAAGGTGTAAAAAGCTGGAAGTTGTGTATGTGTGTTTTGTAAATTATTTTCTATTGTTCTGTAAGGCTGAGGTTAACTCAACTAGAATGCTTCAAGAAGATTTCAACAACTTCTCCAGGGCATCAAGTCTTCAAGAATACATATACAATAATCAAATGTACATGACTGGAATAGATGGATAGGAAGCAAGGAATACAAGGAGGGTAGTTTACTATTCAGATACTTAGGAATACCCCTTTCATCAAATAAGCTAACAAATGGAGAGTGTACACTACTGGTATAGAAGATAACAGATAAAATGAGATGTTGGTCCACTAGAATGTTGTCTTATGCTAGAGATCAGAACTCATAAAATTAGTAGTGTTTGGAATGCAGACCTACTAGGCATAAATATTTGTCTTGTAAAAATAAATTGAACTTGATAGAGAATACCGGCAGGACCTTCTCATTGAAAAGTTCAATTGGTTACTAAAGAAAAGACTTAATATCGCGGGAGAAAATGTGTATACCAAGGGTAGTATGAGGCCTCAATATCATACAATTTCAAGACAGGAATAGGACAGTAATAATAAAATTTTTATGGGCTATTATAATTGAAAACGAGAACATGTTGATAAAATGGATTGAAATTTATTATATGAAAGGTCTATCGGTCGAGAATTTTCCAATTCCAGTAAATGCTACATGAGTGACTTGGAAAATAATAATATTTGGTAAGTATATGATGGATGTTCAAAGCATTCAGGGGGATTTGAAAGGTAGATTGCAGTAGATCGAGGTGAAAGTGAGGTTCTCAATCAAGAAGATGTACAAATTCTTGAGACCTTATTTCCCAAAAGTATCTTAGAGAAACATAGGCTTACAAGATTATATTCACCAAAGGTATTGTTTTATTCTAGGTTAGAGCCAGGAGAAGTCTAAAAACTGTGGAGAGGATGCAAAGATTTGGAATTCAATATCCTCAAGAGTCTATATTTTAGAACAACACTACTGAGACTCTAGATTACCTGTATTTTGGATGTAGTTTTACCGTAGATCTATGGAGAATATTGAAGATATGGAAAGGATATAGGAAAGTATTGGAGACTGGGAAGTTGAGTTTCAGTAGGCCAATAAACTAGCAAGGAAAAAATCGAACAGATCTTCTATCATGAGTTATTTGTTTTTTTATAACAGTATCAACAATTTGGAGAGAAAGGAACTTACTCAAATTCCAAAATGGCAGGTTCTAATTTTAAATAGTGTGCACGGAGATATCTAATTATGTCCACATCAAAAGAAGAAAAAACAACAAATGGAAGTAGATAATTAATAACATGCCAGCAAGACTATGAAGATAATTGCTTGCAGTTGATGGAACATAAATAAAGGATAGTTGATAATAGGTCTTGTGGATCCAATATATCTAGTATAAGTTTGTATGTTGTATTAGTTGAATAGAATTATATACTAGATTCATGATAGGCTATTAGTGAAGAAGAAACAGTTGATTTGTTTTGTCTTGAAATTTTTTGTCATGTAATGAAAATGCTAAAATACCAACAGAAAAACATATCAGGGGCCTCTACCTCGAGTATTCCTGGAAAAGTATAACACCAACCACATATAGGATTGAGAAAATCTTCTTCCTCCTCCATGAGTAACCTAATCTCTACCCCGAGATAACTTGAGATATGCATCTAACACTTTGTCCCTCCCCTCTACTTTACGATTTTAGGCCACTACCAGTCTACCCTAGAGAACCATATTAAACATGGTTTCGTTGACAACTATGGTAGTATTTCATGATATGAAAAGACCCACAAAATTCATAACACCTTCCACTCATTTCTAAGAACTGAAACCATCGTAAAGAACCATAGCCTCCATTGTAACCTAAATACCCTATTTGAGAATCCTGGCCACCTAGACCGAACCCTAATCACTCAAACCACCATACATAGAATGACTTCCATACAAATCCTATAAGTAGCCTATACCGGCCTACTCTATTGATATTGATAACCTTTACTAGAGAATGATCATCTCCAAGATTATAAGCCACTAAAATTGCAATATCTATGAACCCTCTTATCACTACTCCCATTAGCATAATCATGATTTGATGCATGGATGACTTGGAAACATAAGATAAAATAGGAGTATCCAAAATTAATAATATAAAGATAGAATAAAGAAAATAAGAATAGATCAATTGGTGATCGAATGGAATAACGAACCTTAAGACCTCTAATCTAAATCTTTGTACAAGTAATTTAATCCTAGTATAAGCAATTAGAAATAAATAGGATGTCTCAATCAAACTAAGGCATATTATACCCAAATAGACCAATAGTTCAAATCCTAAGAACCCCTAATTCTTACAAAGACCTCAAGGTGATTCAATTCCCCGCAACCTCTGACGTTTAACAAGTTTTGTGATCAAGAGTCGCGTGTACCAAAAAATTTAAAGTCAAATCCCTCTAAGGAGGATAAAGAGCTCAAGATCACATAAATTAAAAATATCAATTTACCATTAAAAATGAATGAATAGCTATTTATAGTTTGCCTAAATGATTACAAAAATGCATCATTCGACAGATGTCCAATTGTAAGAAATCCACTAAGTTCTCCCTTTTTGTGGGAAATTCTCCAACATGACCCCTTTATTTAATGAAATTAATTAAAGAGGAGGATATTTAGAGTGTCTATAAATGAAGATCCAATATTTGGGATCTTTGTAGTTGTAAAACTAGTCAACCAACTGCATATTTCTACCGCCTTCACAAAACTGGATAGCAAATCACTGAAGTCATGGATTCAATCTAATCCAAGTTATAATTCACTCAACATTTGGAATCATTGGAAGATCACTAAGAAATTGAACCCTCTAAAGCTTCTTTACATCCCCCTAGTGGGTTTATAATTAAGGTGCTATCCGGATACATCATTATCCCTTTCTTGAAAAAAATTGGACCTCGATTCGAACTTAGAAAAAAATCAGAGGGAATACAACATAAAAAAATTTCCTCAAATTTGGAGTGTTCGCATTAGATTCAACACATTCAACAAAATGATAAGATTTCATCTATCTCAAACATAGGAAAGCATAAAAAATAAGCCCATAAGTATAAGAACTTATATAAAGAACTTACATTAATGGAATAAGTTAAAAGATCATGGTTCTCAAGAAACAACTCATACAAATCACTACTGACATTAGAACTTATCAAGAACATATTCCCATTATACTCACACAAAACATGATAGCATACAAACTCAAGTGTATTATCATTAACGAGGTTAACACAAGTCATGACTCTATAAATTATTGGCTAACTATAACACTTTGAAACTTACGCTATAGGTTGTGTGGGCTAAACAAAGTGCCTATGAAATTTTACTCAGATACAAAACTATCAGATTTTTATAGGTCCTTTGACGAACCATGATATGCTTTCACGATTCATCATCTCACCTGTGAAAATAACCCATCCCTCTAAAAAATTAAGTGTTGATCACATCGTTTACAACATCTTTGACAAATTGTAAAGGCTACTTCATGATTTTTAATATGTCCTATCATTCTTGACTTAATTTCCCTAAATTTTGGCCAAGTGTTGAAGGTCTTACGGGTCACCCGATGGAGCATAATAGTGTTTGACTAATAGTAAGAGGACCCCACACATTATCAAGTTAGAAAATAAAAGGGAATGGTTCAACGACTCATTCAACACACCTTCTACCTATTACATGGTTCGTCGAATCAACCATGAAAACCTGTGCAGTTCTATATTAGTTTTGGTCTCATATGGACTTTTAAGACTTTTTCCATTCGTTAAACCTATAATCCTATGTAATTTTAGCATTGTCTAGGGTAAATATAAATACAAAAATACATTATTTTCTATATTTATTATTCATAAATTAGATAAAGAGCAGATTCTCCCATGGAATTCTCTTAAGAATTTTCATTGAGAAATCATTATTCAGCCTTTCTCCCAAAGATTTCCCCATAGAATTTCTCCAATTCAGATTTAAGAGATTTCAGCAAAGTTTCCTTCCAAATCTTGTTCCTAACTACCCAGTATTTTTATCCATGGTCATGATCTAGAGATTTTAGGTGAATCCCATAAATTGTGTTCACATATTTAAATCATGTATTTTATATACTCTTGATCATAATCATGTTTATAATATATATATATATATATATATATATATATATTAGAATTGCATAAGTTGTCACATTGTCTAAACCTTGGTCAAGTTTATGATTCAAGTCCCTTTTGCGGAGTTTATATGCTTGGTTAGTAATGTTTTTGGGGCATATTCCCATTATTTAAGTTCATGCTTCTTTGTATGTTTAGTATTAGAGTTAGAGTCATGGTCATGGTTAGTGTATAGAATTTTTCTTTTAAAGTCTAATTCTAGTTCACGAGTGAGTTAATGAAAATAAAGCTAAAACATAAGGAGGTGACAATATATGGCAGAGACAGTCAATTTATGAGTTTATGTGCCCTTATGTGGTTAGGACGGACAGAGACAATTTATGTTTAGTTCATGATCAATTTTGGAAGTAGTATTAGCGTTTCAAGAATTTGGATGATTTAGTCCTAATCCCATATCCTATGTTTTCAAACACAGGGAAGTTCATGCAAAAAGTGGCATTTACAACTCAATCTCAGTAGATTCACTAGGAGTTAGACAAGTCCCTTACATTGGTAGGTTGTGGACCCTACTCAGCATAAGGATATATGTTAAACCTTGTAGCCTAGTTCATAAAAGATTTTGGTTATAGAAACTCCAAGGTTAATTATCTGGTTAGTCAGCCATTATGGTCAGTTAGGTCAGCAGAGTAAAAAATATAGAGTTTGGGGTGAAATAACTAAAAGAAGTCTTTTAGTTTATTATTTCCTTATTGCATATACTTCTCATAGTTAAGTTAAAAAGTGGAAGTATAGATATGAGTTATGTTTTCATGCATTGCATATATAGTATTTTTAATTAATGATACAGCCTGTAGAACTAACCCCTCACATACTCAGTATATTTAAATATGTTGATCGCATACTTTCTTATGATGTATGTCTTTTATACATGTAGGTTCAGCAAAACCTAGACGCTTATGGCTGACTTGGACTTACAATCTCGACAAATTCAAGTGAAGTGGTGAGTTCATACTTGATTCATGAACTAGCTGGACTATCTTTCTTTTATGTTGATATAGAACTTAGACATTAGAGATAGCATTTACCTTCAGTTTTGGCCAACTAGGGGTATTGTCCTTGCGTATTTTTTATTACTCAACTTGTTAGTGGATTCATACATTGATATTGATTTTTCATATTTATTTGGATTATCTTTTCATTGATGTGAGTTCAATCATTACTCTATGTTTTCTCTTTTATGATATAGCTTTCACTGAGATTGAGTGACAGATCCATGCATTGTCCAAGTGGTTTATCTAAGGCTACTTAAGGCTACTAAGGTAACTTAATGGATAAGGATGTCGGTCCCACAGAGGGGTTACACTAGGGCTTGACAAACTTGTTAACTGAGCACTAGGTTCTAAAATCCTAGGGTATGTCCAAAAGAGATTGTTAGATACAGTCTTAGTTATGAGTATGAACTAAAGCATACTTATAGCTGAGAGGCTACTGAGTGTGTAAGAAATATTTCCCTTTGTTTATTAATCCATCTCATACTTTGGAGTTTGACTCCGAGTTTCTATTCTTATTCATGCTTCCCTCATTTTAAATCATGCCTCCATGAAGATCAAGTTGCCAAGATGGGAACAGGAATTAGAAGAATCATGTTCCACCAACTCAAGAGCCACAAAAACCACTACCACATATTACTACAGCAGAAATATACAACATGATGAATATGATGGATCTTACAGTAATGGAATAGGCTTGAAAGATAGATCCTGCACCGATAATTTAGCAAGTTATTGATGCAGGAGTATTGAGGGTAAGGG
Organism: Withania somnifera; assembly: GCA_039654485.1. Taxonomy (NCBI): domain Eukaryota; kingdom Viridiplantae; phylum Streptophyta; class Magnoliopsida; order Solanales; family Solanaceae; genus Withania; species Withania somnifera. The sequence goes on along the minus strand of JBDJHY010144932.1, from coordinate 934 downwards.
ATTTCTTAAGGTTGAGTCCTCCAGAATTCTATGGTTCGAGGGTGGATGAGGACTTGGAGAGCTTTGTAGAGGAGATTAATATGATCTATGATTTGATGAGGGTGTTGTATTTTGATAGGTAGACTTAGCTTCTTATAGACTTAAAGATGTTTCTAGGTCTTGGTATGATCTGCAGAAGAAAAACAAAGGGGGTAGGAGTACTTCCACCTTCATGGATGATTTTTAGGAGGTGTTCTATGTTTCCCGGGGGAGAAAATACAGGAGAGGATTGGGTAGTTTCTAAGTCTGCAGTAGGGCTTTATGATAGTGTTTGAGAATTAAATGAAGTTTTCCAAGCTCTATAAGTATGCCCCTAATATGGTAGAAGAAATTTGAAAACTACATTGATATGTTCGTGTGTAACCTCTCACCATATTTGATTTAGGAAAGGAGGGCTACTATGTTGACTAGTGATATGCACATTATGTTGTGTCCAAACACACACGCAAGTGTACGCAATCGTACAAGTAATATAGTGGCTCTTGCGAGCCGGATATCGAACCCATAGGGACTTATAATTTATTGACTCTCTCGATTAAGTTATAAAAGGATTTAGGTCTAAGTCTTGATTAAGAGTGGAGATGAGTATATTACTTAAATTCAAGCTAAATTGCAATATAACTAAAAAGTGTGCAGTAAATTATAATTAAAGAACTTCAATAAATTACAAGGTTTCAGGGCTATGGATTTGACCACACACACACATCCGAACTTTAATTAAGAGAAGCTATTTTTCCGTTGATTGTTGAGTTAGGGGTTATGAATATGACTAAGGATTGGTCCTCCATTAGTCACCTAATTACTAAAGTAACAACTATGCTAGGTCTAGAGTGTTGTTCGCTTATCATAACAGCATTAATATATCTTCCCTAATTTACCCGAGTGAAGCAACTAC
>JBDJHY010144924.1:0-13068 GCA_039654485.1 Withania somnifera | reverse complement strand
TACTTATGTTGCTGTGCAATTTGGATTTTGTCCCCGAAACTCTTCTAGATCTTTTTTAGTTTCCACCCTAGTAGGTAACTCATTATAGCCGAAAGAGTGTATAGAAACTATCTGGTTTCAGTCCTCCAAAATGTCACCTTAATTGATCTAATAAAGCTTTACATAATAGATTTTGATGTCATTTTAGGCATGTATTGGCTTCATTCATGCTATGCTTCAGTCCATTTTAGGACCCATATGGTCAAGTTTTGGTTCCTAAATGAGCCATCCTAGAGTGGAAAGGTAATCAGTCAGTGCCTAAAGGTTGCTTCATCTCTTACCTTAGGGTTAGAAAACTTATATCTAAAGGGTTAATTTACCATCTAGTTTGGGTTAAAGATATAGAATACAAAACCCTAGCTCTCCAGTCAGTCCCAGTTGTATGTGAGTTTCCAGTAGTCTCTCCTGATAATCTACTTGGGGTCCCTCGAGACAGGGAGATAGACTTCACAATAGACCTTATTTTGAATACTTAGCCTATATACATTTTTCCATTAGAATTACCCCAAAATAGCTAAAGGATATAAAATATTAGATAAAGGATTTGTTAGAAAAAGGTTTCATCAAACCCAGTTTCTTTTCACAGGGTTCACCAGTTCTTCATGCAAAAAAAGATGGGTAACTCATAATATCTATAGACTACCATCATTTGAACAAGGTCACCATCAAGAATAAATATCTTATTCCTAAAATTGATGACCTGTTCATCTGACTTCAGGGGTGCTAACTTCTTCTCCAAAATCAAATTCAGATTTGGCTATCATCATCTCAAAGTTAGAGAACGTGATGTTTTTAAGACAACATTTAGAATATGGTGTGGTAACTTTGAGTTTTTAGTCACGTATTTTTGATAAACAAATGCTCCTATAACTTTTATGGAGCTCATGAATATGTTGTTCAAGTAGTACTTGGACATGTTCATGATTGTATTCATAGACAAACTTTTGGTCTACTCTAGGATTGAGTTTGAGCATGCAACCCACTTGAATATTGTGTTGCAAACTATTCAGTACCAACAAAATCTATGCAAAATTTTATAAATGTGAATTTTAGTTGAGTTCAGGTGCCTTTTTAAGACATAAGTTTAAGGCAAAGGTATTTGGGTAGATTTGAAGAAAATAAATACAATCAAGAACTGGTTTAGACCTACCTCTCCTTAAGACATTAAAAATTTCTTGGGTTTAGCTGGTTACTACTGGAGGTTTTTCCTCTATTATTAATACTTTGACCAGGTAATCTTAGAAGAGGGTAAAGTTTTATCGTTCGATAGCTGTGAGAAAAGCTTTCAAAAATTGAAAGATAAGTCGACTTCAACTCTAATGTTGACTTTGTCATATTGGAAAAATAGTTTTGTAGTTTTTTGTGATGCCTCAGAGTGGAACTTGATTATGTTTTAATGCAAAACAGTATGGTGGTTATGCATCCAAGAAAATTAATAAGAATTACCCCTCTTATGACCTTGAGTTAGCAGTAGTTGTTTTTGCTATGACGATTTGGAGGCACTACCTATATGGTGCCCATGTGGATATTTTTACTGATCACAATAGCTTTCAGTGTATGTTCACCCAGAAGGAGTAAAATATTTGTTAGTGAAGGTGGTTAGAAATTTCTAAAATATTATGATATGAGAGTGTTGTACCATCCCAGTACAATGTTTAAATGGCTAATGCCTTAAGTATATTTTCTATGGGTAGTGTAGGCCATGTGGAGGATGAGAAGAAGGAATTAGCTAGAGATATTCTTTTTCTTTCTCTCTTAGGTGTCCGTCTTGTCGATGATGAGGATGGTAGTGTAGGTTCATAATGCCTTAGAATTGTAATGACTCTTGAAATCATTTCCATATTTTTATGGCTTTCTTGTATTTAAAGCATCCTTGTAACCACTCAAATTCATTAGTGGCCTTTTGGGATTGATAGGTTGGATCCCCGATGGTTATCGTGGTATAAATTCTTTGTACTTTTGTCCTTTTTGGGGATGTTTTAGTCTATATGACCCCGAATGTCATTTTCATAGATTCAGTTGAGTCTGGCATACTATTTATATAAACATTTCATATATAGGTCGATGGAATCGAACCTCGATTACATTCTATAGTTAAGGAAATTTTAGCATTGGCCTTTAGTGGAATTGCACCAATTCCTTGCCTGGATCCTTGGCGTGATTGTAGTGACTTCCCAGGGGATCGTACTGGGTGGGCGCGATCATGCCGCTAACTGGAAGTGCCTAGAAAACATTCTCCTATGCAATTTTCTTCATTTTCCAATAGTTTTAGGAAAATTTCTCCTTCCCTAAGCCTAAATTTAATCTTTATAAGCATAATATTGTAGTTTTGATACATAGAAACATATTTCCATGCTTCTACACGTAATTCTACCAGGTAATTTCTTGTTTCAACTTTTATTATTATGTTTTCTATTGAATATAAAACAATAGAGCTTATATGTTTTGATTCCACCATTGAATTTAGCTCTATTTTGTGTTATATGACGTAACAGTAATGCTCTACGTGTTGATATAAGTATTTGGTATTTCTGAGCTATTAGGGTATACAGATTCGATTTTAGCTGGGACTTTGATGTGTAATTTATTTAGCAATATCGGTCTTATTTTAATTGTATTAGACGTTGGTTATCCTTTGGCTAATCTTGCATGATTATGAGCTTCGTTCCTAATTTTGGATATTATGGTACATTTTTTGGGGATATACTGGAATCCAGGTAGGCCATGATTTACTTTTTTTAGACTGGGTATTAGTATAGTATATGTATGGTAAAGCTCCATCTAGGGGATGGGATGATTATTCATCCCCAATATGCTTATTTATCCAGCCTTTGGCCTATTTAGTTGGATTATAGCTTAACTATTTATTGTTGGGATGTATCTCCCTACTCGCATATTTCACACCGACTCTAGACTATAGTGTAGCTGGGGGAGGTGTACCACCTTTGATGCATACTTCATATGCAAAATCCGAACCACAGTGAGATTGGAAAGGGATTAAACTAGTGATTAGATCTTAGCAGCTATCCCCCGATGTAGGATGGTAGCCATAGAGCTGATCTAGGCAGGATGATTATTATGCTCTATTTGAACATTATGTATGTTATTGGGAATTGGGTGGCCTTTGGGCCATAGTTAGCAGGATACAGGTGTGATGGACCCTCCACTACCTTATGTAATGATCTTGTATTTAGCTGGTTATGGCTATACTGATAGAGACCTCCTTCCAATATGGCATTGTACTTAGCCAGAGTTGGCTATGTTGGGTAGTTAGTAGCCCGGTGCAGTGATATTTTAGCCCTAATCTAATACTAGAATGACTTATATGGTATTTGGCTGAGTTGTATGTATTTTTTAGCTCCTCCTATAAATGTGTATACTTAGACTAGTGATCATTTGTGTACTCAAGTACGGTTAGTTGGGATTTAGGGTCACAGTGGGGCAAGGAGAGATTATACTCAATTCAATATTTTGGCATCCATTCGATGGTTTTGATAAGGTGTTGATGGGAAATTTGTTATAGGTACTTGCGTTACTTGTTCCTATGCCTACGAGAAGTATGACGTGATTTTACCCCACTATCAGAGACTATCCCCTTTTGGGGTCCATGATTTAGGAGATTACATGTGTGAAAATAGTGAGAACTTTTCTATGAATGAGTTATACATGTATGGAAATACTTAAGTCCCACCAAGATATGATATATGGATTGAGCCCTATTTTTGAACTTTTTCCTTGATGTCTATACTACTAATGGGTTTGTTATGAGGTTTGTTTTATGCAAGTTCAAGTCCCTCCACGGACCCTACCAATCCGAGTCATTATGCTTGGACCATGTTGCGTAGCCTAAGGGAGGGATATACGCTGAGTAGTAGTCTATAGTTTGAATCCTCCATGGGTTCTTCTCGATTCGAAATATCCCAGAGAGGGAGCATATCAACTTCTGGTCTCCCTCTATATGGTTTGAGTCCTCCGTGGGTCCTTGTCAATTTAGGACTATCCTAGAGAGGGAGCATTATGATACTTCTATAGTGGGAATGCGGTTGAAGTCCTCCATGGGTTCCTCTCAGTTCGGGATCATCCTAGAGAGGGAACATACCAATGATTATTTGTGCTTCTATAGCCCTCTTGACTAGGGACTATCTTAGAGAGGGTGTATGCTAATAAATATTCGTGCTTCTTATATAGCCCTCTTAACTTGGGACTATCCTAGAGAGGGAACACATCAAATATCTGTTCTTCACTATGGTTGACTACTTTCCTTATCGCCTTTATTGTTATATCAGTAGCTACATTATTTATGTTAGTTGTACTTTGTCAAGTCTTACTTACAATTGTTATGTTGGGACTACGAGTACACCTTATACGTGAGCATGAATTACTTATGACCCGAGCTAGTGTCGGGGTGACCTACCCTATTAGTGGATCTTCTTCACCTGTTAGCCGATTCAGTATATTTGGATGATTATTACGTTGTGTCTACTTTTATTAACTCCTACTGTAGTTTATTCTTTGGGGTGGTTCATTATGCAATGCTACTCTACTTACTTGCGAAACATAATTTTTGAATTGAATCAATACTTCCAATTGAATAAGTAAGATTTATCTTTACCTTATTTATGCTTTCTAATGAGCAGTTGGGCTATGATGCCTAACAGGTACCCATTCTTTTGGTACTTATGCTACACTTCCACATCTTCCCTGAGGTAGGTACTAGTACGAGTTTTTTTGTCGGACATGATAAGCACAGTAGCTGGTATTTCTAGAGATTTCATGAGCATTTGATGTCCTTTTTGGCTAGTTTTCCTTTCATTGTTAGGGCTATCCTAGTCAGGTATTAGATAGACTTTTCCTTTGTAGTTTTCCCCACTAGGGGTGATATTTTTTAATTCATGTGTATGTATGCTCTACATCCATGTACTTGATTTTATATTTCCAAATTTCTTTTATGTTGTGACAGAGTGCTATCAGATTCCTAGGTTCATAAGGGTCTCTGCATGTAGGATCAGGAATCTATTAGAGTCCCATGGATTGGTATGTAGACGTCTGTATCCTATATTTGGGAGGCTACAAGGCTTTTTTATAGGGTTGATTCTTGTTGATTCTTTCATATGAGAGATTCACTCATTTTTGGTTATTTATCTTAGATCACTCTTGCGTAGATGGTGTGTACGCGATTAGCTTCAGAGAGTGACGATGCTCCCCTGCCCACGCAGAGAGCTCCAGAAAGAGGCCAAGCTAGAGCTAGGGCCTGAGGGAGGGGTCGGACCAGAGTTGAATGATATGATCCTACACCCACAGAGTTACCTCCATTGCAGACTCAACCACCTTCGGACGAGGCGCTGAGAGATATGTGGCAGCATGTGATGATGTTTGGTAGAGCCCTATTTGACGAGGGTCAAACTTTAGTAAAAGGATTGCCTAGGGTTCCCTAGCTCCTCATGTTGAGTCAACACCAGTGGCAGCTATGGCTCCTCCTACACAAACTGCCCCAGAGGTACTGCCAGTTCATCCACTGAGCCAGTCTCAGTATGTAGTTCCTATTATGACTTTTAAGGATCGAAAGATGCACGATCATTTTATGATTATGGGACCTCTGAGATTTTATGGTGACTCTAGACAGGATCCAAATGAGTTTATTGCAGAATGCGAGGAGAGGATACAGACTTTGGGCTTAGAGGAGACACTTTGGGTTGATTTTATTGGGTATTAGTTAGAGGGTCAGGCAAAGACCTAGTAGAGATCATACAGAGAGAATAGACCCTTAGGGTATGCACCAATGAAATGGGATCAGTTATGGATGCATTCATGGCTCAGTATGTTCTTTGGAGTGTTTGAGAGGACCTCAGGGCTTAGCTTGTTAATTTGCAGCAAAGGTCAATGACAATTAGAGAGTATGAGACCCGATTCACATAGTATTCAAGACATGGGGCCACTATTATTCTGATAGATGCTGAGCGGGTTTGACATATTGAAGAAGGATTAATTCAATAATTTCAAGCAGAAATGGAGTCATTACTAACTCAAGGCAGTCCATTTTTAGCATTGGTGGATCACGCCCCTAGTATGGAGAGGTATCGTCTCTTGGCCCAAGGAAGAGCTGATAAGAGACAATACTTTTAGGACAATTTTAATTGGTCACAGACTTCTAGGAGTTGGTATGATGGAGAGGAATCCACAACAACTACCACAAGTATAGTACCAGGGACAGTTTAATAGGTCAGTTCAAGCCTTCCTACTATCAGTCAGTGTTGTTTAGAGTATTCAGCCCATCAGGGGTGCATTTTTTGGGGCTCAGAGTCATGTTAGACGAGGTGGACTAATTAGTACTTTTTTTTAAAGGAAGAGGTGGGGGTTGTTATGAATGCGGTGAGATAGGTCACTATTTAAAAGAATGCCCACATCATCGAGTCATTCAGCTAGCAGTTCAAACATAAAACCTCTATAGATAGTACCACCATATGCAAGAGGCGGTCAGTTAGTGAGTCGAGGTGATCGTGGTGGGGGACAGAGGCATACGGGAAGGAGCAAAGAGAGAGGTCACCAAGTCTCTAAGCGCTGCCAGTTCTATGTCATACCTGATAGGGCTCAAGCAGAAACTTTTGTTGTTGTAGTTATGGGTATGTTATTAGTTTGTCACCATCCAGCCTTAGTATTGTTTTAACCTAGTTCTATATAGTCCTATGTGTGGTTGTACATTACACCCTGTTTGGGTATTATATGTGAGACTTTACTTGCTCCTGTGAGTGCGACTACTCTAGTAGGTGAGCTTATTATGGTGGATCAAATTCATCAACTTGTGTTATGACTGTATAGGGATTAGACATTGGGTTTGATCTTGTGGCTCTAGATATGATTTATTTTGATGTGATTCTATCCATGGATTGGTTATCCCTTCATCATGTGGTCTTGGATTGTCTTTACAAGACCATGACCTTATCCTTGTCCGAAGCACCTTTGGTAATGTTGCAGATCCCTATTAGCCATTCTCCAATGTTAGTGGTATCTAGTATGCATGCTAGCATATTTTAGTCTAGGGTTGTACCACTTATTTAACATAGGTTCATGATGTGAGTGTGGTCCCTCCCTCCCTAAGACCGTACTTGTGGTCAGAGAGTTCCTTGATATTTTTCCTGATGATTTAACTTGCCTACCACCCAAATGTGTTATTTATTTTTCTATAGAGGTTGAGCCAGGTACCATACATATTTCCATTACACCTTATCACATGGCTTTAATGAAGCTCCGAGAGCTTAGTGTTCAGTTATAGAACTTGGTATCTGGGGCTGTATTAGCCTAGTATTTCTCCATAGGGTTCTCCTGTATTCTTGTGAAGAAGAAAGAGAGGAATATGCGTAATTGTATCTATTATAGGCAGTTTAATAAGGTTACCATTAAGAATAAGTACCTTTGCCATGGATTGATGACTTGATTGATCAGATTCAAGGTGCAGTAGTGTTCTCAAAGATTGATTTGAGATCGAGTTATCCCCAGCTGAGGATTCAGATTAGAGATATCCCAGGGACTGTTTTTTGAACCCGATATGAGCACTATAGGTTTCTAATTATGTCATTTGGCTTTCCTAATTCCCTAGTTGCATTTATGGATCTTATGAATAAAGTATTTAGGTCGTACCTTGATTTTTTTATAATCATATTTATTGATGACATCTTGGTGTATTCTTATATCTAAGAGCACCATGCAGTGCATTTGAGAGTTGTACTCCATACTTTGAGGACTTAACAGCTGTATGAAAAGTTCTCGAAGCATGCATTTTGGTTGGATTCAATTGCATTATTGGGGTATGTTATATCTTCAACTAGTATCAGCTTAGTCCAGCTAAAGTTTTAGCTATTCATGATTGGCCTTGAGCCACCACTCCTTATGAGGTATGCACCTTTGTTGGGTTGGCCGATTATTATAGACAATTTGTATAGGTCTTTAATCTATAATAGTTCCTATGACCAGATTGACCTGAAAGGATTTTCCCTTTCAGTATTATGAGGATTCTGAGTCCATTTTCCAAAGAATTAATGAATTACTTACTTCCACACTAATGTTGGGTCTTTCTGTTAAGGGCCAACCTTATATTATTTACTGTGATGCCTCTATCATTGGGTTAGGTTATCTTTTGATGTAGCAGGGCATAGTTATTGCATATGCCTTACATCAGTTAAAAACTCATGAGCATAACTACCCATGATGATGGAGGTAGTCTTTGTGTTCAAGAACTGGAGGCATTATCTTTACGGTATCCACTACGAGATTTTTGCCAACCACCGTAGCCTTCTGTATATTTTGAGCCAGAGGGAGATTAATCTCGGACAGAGGAGATAGGTCGAGCTCCTAAAGGAGTATGATATTAGAATCTTGTAACATGTCAGCAAAGCGAATGTAGTTGCGGACACTTTGAGCCGGAATGTTGTTAGTATGTGCATCTTAGCTTCTATTTCTACTTCATTAAGGCCATTGGCCTTAGACATTCAATATTTGGCTAACTATTTGGTTCAACTGGACATATCAAATTTGACTAGAGTCCTTGTGTACGTTGAGGCTAGACCTACTTTATTCAATCATATCTGAAAGCGACAGTACGAGGATAGATCTTTGATTTATATTCCAAAGCTAGCTCTAAGAGGTGATTACAATGGTGCGTATCTAGTTTTTGATGGTGCACTATAAATAGGACGTCATATTTGTGATCCCAGGATTAATGATATGATTCATACTATTCTTCCTGAGGCCTACTAAATATGATATTCCATACATCCAGGCATCACAAAAATGTGGCATCGTCTAAGATCAGATGTCACTAGGTGTGTTTATGATTCTTAAACTTCTAACAGGTAAAGCTTGAGCATCATAGACCAGGTGGTGTGTAGAAGAGACTCCCTATCCTATAATGGAAGTGGGATAGGATCACTATGGACTCTATTTCAGGGCTCCTTTGTAATTCCATAGGTCATGACTATATATGTGTCATGTGGATTAATTGACCAAGTCCTTACACTTGTTGCCGACTTCATCTTCTTAGGGTGCCGAGAGGCTTGCGACTTTTTATGTTAGAGAGCTTCTCCATTTGCATGGGTTCCAGGATCTATTATATTATATCAAGGTACACACTTTACCTCATGATTTTGAAGGATAGTGCAGCATGAGATGGGTACCAAGGTAGCTTTGAGAACAAGTTTCCACCCCCAGACGGACTGTCAAGTTTCCATTCAAGGCCTTGTATAGTAGGCATTTCAGATCACCGATAGCTTGGTACATTAGATTGAGATTCTACCCTAGACTATGACCATATTCAGGATGCTACAAACAGAGTTTGGGTCATTCATAATAGGCTACAGATAACGTAGAGCCATCAGAAGAGTTATGCAAATCGTAGGCTCTGACCTCTGAGTTTACTACCAAGGACATGGTACTTTTACGGGTGTCGCCCATGAAGGTAGTTATGAGGTTTGGTAGGAGGAACAAGCTTGGACCCATTTATATTGAGCCGTATGAGAACATAGAGCAGATCAACAAAGTTTCTTACATGTTAACCCTAGCTCTAGAGTTAGCTGATGTTCCTCCGGTGTTTCATGTATCCCTGCTCCTTTTTTATCTACTGGAACCTTCCCACGATTTTGAGTCAGGTCAGTTATAAGATCGTTTGATTTATATTGAGTATCTTGAGGCCATTATTGGCATATAAAATGACTTAGATCTAGGGATATTCCATTTTAAGGGTTCATTGGACTCACTGCCTAGTCATAAAGGCTAGTTGGGAGGTGAAGAGGGATATGTGAGCCCAACATCTGTACTTGTTTTATTCTTTAGATATTTCTCCTTTTCTTTATGTTTCACATATGGAAGTTCCTATAGTGGGGGATGTTGTAACGACCCTTAAAATAGATTTCATATTTTTGCATCTTTTTTGTATTTAGAGCATCCTTATCGTGGTGTAAATTCTTTTTATTTTTTACCTTTTCTGGTATTGCTTTGTTTATATGACCCTGAATGTCATTTTTGTTAATTTTATTGAATCTGAAATATTATTTACATACAAATTTTGTATATGGATTGACAGAGTCGGACCCCTATTGCATTCTATACTCATGGAAGTGTGTTTTAAATTTTTAGCACTAGCCTTCAATGCAATTGCACAGGGGAGCGCAATCGCGCCAATTCCTAGACTGGCTCCTTTGCATGATCTCGCTAAAGGTCTACCACCATGGAGACTGCCCACGGACCGCCTTCTACGCAATCACTCTGGGTTTACGCGATTGTACCGCCGACTGCCAATGCCTATAAAGCACTTTCCTACATTGTTTTCTTTATTTTCCAACATTTTCAAGTGAATTTTCCCTTGTCCCAAGCCTAATTTAATATTTTAAAGCATTATTTGTAGTTTTGATCCGTAGAAACATGTTTCTGTGCTTTACGCCTAATTTTACCTAGTAATTTCTTATTTCTACTTTTATTATTAATTTTTCTATTGAATATAAAACTTCCAAGGCTTATATCTTTTGATTCTATATTGGATTTAGATCTATTTTTTCTATACGACGTATGAGCTATACTCTACATGTTGCTATAAGTATTTAGTGTTTCATAGCTATAAGGGTTACAAACTCGATTACAGCTGGCACTTTGACCCCGCTATTTATATAGCAATATGGTTCTTGTTTTACTTATATTGACACACTGGTTATATTTTTTCTAGTCTTTTGTAATTTTATGCTTCATACGTGATTCTAGATATTGCGACATGCTTTTTTGGGATACCGCCGGAACCCAGGCGGGCTATGGTCTACTTTCTTAAGATTGGTATTAGTGTAACATATGTATTGTAAAGTTTCAGCTAGGTACTGGGATGATTATTTGAGCCCCGATATGCTTATTTATCTAGACTTTGGCCTATTTATCTAGATTGTAGCTTAACTACTTTCCCTTGGAATGTATTACCCTACCCGCTTATTTCACGCTGACTCTGGACTATAGTATGGCTGGGGAAGGATTAACACCTTTGATGCATATTGCATAGGCGAACTATTGACCATAGTGACTTTGGCAAGTGATTAAATATAATGACCCTCATGGTTATTTATGATAAATACGCAACATTTTGTAGTTTAGAGCATTTCAGTAGTTGCTCTAAGTCATTTATGACTTGCTGGGACCGAAAGTGACTCAGTTGAGAAATATCTCAAGTTCCCTATTTTAGAGCCTAAAACTAAGTACTCATTTACCAAACTCAACTTTCCTTCAAAATGATCTCAAAATTTAATTCTGACAGTTTTGTTAGCTCCAAATACCAAACAAAGTCAAGATTGACCTTAAGTTTGTGTTTTGGAGGTTTCGGTTGAAAGTTGTGCGAAATTGTGGAACTTTTATTAAGGTTCTGGACTAAAGAGTAGCTTGAGTGGTAATTTAATGTTCGGAGTGTTAGATTGGAATTCTGACACTTCTAGCAACTTCGGAATGATGAATTTAGACTACGTGAGTTGTTGGTATAATTTTTGAACTTGTTGCAAATTCGAGGTGTTGGCGTGAAAGTGCACTTTTGGCACCATTTTCTTTAAGGGGTCATTTTGAGTAAACAACATCAGATTTCAATTTCATCATTTCTATTGGGTCTGGAATGTCATTTCCACGATGTAAGCATATTTGGTTTGTCATAATTAGACTCAGTTTGATCCCCAATCCCCCGGACGAAATTCTGAGAAAACAGAATTTGACCTACAACTGGTGCAGGTCATGTATCCTTATGCTATCTAGTTGAACCCTCATGCGATCGCGATGACCAATTCTATATTAACTCTATGCAATTGTGGCTCAAGCCATGCAATCGCGATGAACCAGGGAATTGCTCTACGCGATCACGGGCAATCTCACGTAATCATGAACAACACCAATAATACTCTATGCGATCGCATCCCATATTCACGCGATCGCGATGTGTTACCTAACTGGCAAGTATTTAAGTGCCCAGCCACAACTATGTTCATTTTTACTCAACCAAAAACTCATATACCCTCCGTTCCAAAGAAAAAACCCTTCCCAAACACCCTTCCAGGGACAAAAGAGTTCTTATCAATATTCTTCATCGATTTCTAAAAAAATTTGGGTAAGTTTTCTTCTCTTCTTCTTCCTTATGTTCTTAAATTCCTCCATTAATGGCTTGAAATATAAAATTGATGAAATTATCCCATAACTCAATTATTTTTGTATAATTCTTTGTCAATTAGATATACATTGCTCGTAAGATCGTTAATTCTTGATAATTTCAATGTTATAATTGTAAAGATTGAACCTTTAACCTTTTTTGATTCAAATATGTCCTGGCTGATTTGAAGCATGGGTTCCTGGCAGCATTGGGAACCTTGTGGTGAAGTTTGTTTGCAGTTTTAGCAATCAGGCCGTACTAGCCCGTATTAGGCCCAGTCCAAAACTTATCATAAATTATACCGTTAGACTCGTATTAATTTATAGAATTTATTGGTGCAAGTTTCAAATCATTCGGAGATCATTTGATATCAAACTGAGCAATATTCGTGAGATTACAACACTTTGTCGTCAATGACAGGTAGGCTCCGTGGGGCTATCTCTAGGTTTATATCTTTAATAGTTTTACTAAATAGCATCCTTGGGTTGGGTATCTAGGTCGTATAGCACCCCAGTACCATTCTTTTATCCATTCTATGTTGATATCGATCTGTTGGCACCCGATTGATATGGGGCCGAGACTTAGTATTTGATTGTAGATACCTGTGCAGGGCATATGATGTGGATATATCTTTATTATATATATGTTGATATACTTATGCGTTGTTGATATTCTGTGCATTCATGACATGGAGTGACCTAGCATAAGGCTCCGATAAGAGTGCATTGGGGCTGGGTAGTATCACCTTCTGATTTTAAGCCTCGATAGCTAGTGGATAAATGGATGTTAAGGATCCATAGCGAATGATTTGATGAGAGAATTTCAAGGCAGTATAAAAAATCTAAATAAGAACACAATAACAATACTATAAGTAATTG
>JBDJHY010144890.1:0-13069 GCA_039654485.1 Withania somnifera | reverse complement strand
ATGATGTTGCAAAAGTTAGGGAAGGAAGTACACCCTGTTCCTTTCCCTAAGAAGATGACTGTGGCTTGTCTGTTGCTGTACCATCTAGCATTTGCAGCATCTACCACAATAAGTTTGCAAGCACAACAGTTGGTATTTGAACAGGTTGTATCGGTGGCACGGAGGGTGCCTGTGGTTGTAAAGTAGTTGGGGCAGTAACAACCGGCAGAGCTTCCTCCCCTTCCCCTCACTGGCTCATTAGGGAAGGGTCCTGATCTACCGAAGGTCCTTTTATGCAGACTATCTGTAAAGGAATGAGGTCAAGGTAAGTTCAAGAAGAGTATGAATAACAATGCATGATAGGATTCAAAAGAGGGAAGTGTTTCCTAAGATACCCCGTATACTCCCTAAGATTGGATATGGATGTGGATGCACCGATTCGTAGGACTCGACAAGGTATTTGCTACAATGCCAATGAGACATGTGACTCTAAGTTCTGATACCATTCTATCATGAACTAAAATCTCAGTTCATGATTGTGTCTACAACCCTCCTGTAGACAAGCCTAACCCTAAAGCCTGAAGCTATGAAAAATAGGCCATAAACTCTCAAAACATCTAGTACATCAAAGGAAACATAAATAATGTATAAATAATGGAATCTAGAAAAAGATCATACATAACCAAAACCCCAAAACCTGGTGTCGTATGGAGCTACTACACCGAAATTAGAAGATAAACAGTACAAATAACTTCTTAAAAGATAATACAATGCAGGGCCTGCTAAAGACCAAATAAAGAAATACAAAATCAGGTAAACCATAGTTGGCTCAGATGGCAGAGCTCACCGTAATCTCTGCAGTCAGTTAAATCTACTTCGCATAATCACTGCATTGCTGATAACCCCTGTTAGTATCTCGTCCATTGAAAAAGGTACTAGTGCAACATGAATACAAAAAAAGGTAACTAGTAGACATAATCAGCCGAATGGATTAAAATAAAACATGAGTAATAAAGGTGAGGAAGTAAAACAAGTTAACAGTAATACAAAAGTAGTAAACAAGCAAGAAAGCTAATAATAAGTAGAGGAGTAAGAAATCGATGTGCCAATACATATTTATAGGAACTAAACATGGTAGCCGCAAACTATAGAGATAAGTATCTGAAACCCAAAATGAAGTAAGGAAACACACCTTCGCTCCAGCTAAGTCAAACCACAATAATCATGATGTCATTGACGCATGAACCATGAATAAGGATATAATGGAACAATGCCTATAAATAAGAAATAAAATGTAAAAACACAAAACCTACCTAGCGTCCCATACCACCACTAAGTAGAAACAACAAAGAAAACTTACCTAGCACCCCTTCCCGTTGGTAAGCACAAATAGTACAGCAAAATCCACTGTGACTCCCCCTTAAGCCCGGTCAACACACACCATACTAAGGAAATACATAAGGACATAGGAAAGTAAAGAGGATCAGTACCATCAGAGACTCACCCCTTGTTAGTGTCAATAATAAACCTTGGACTCACACACCCTATCACCATCAATAATCAACCTCAGACACCCCTTATCAGTGTCAATAATAAACGTTGAACACACACCCCCTATTAGTGTCAACAAACAACCTTGGACACAAATACCCTATTAATGTTAGTAATCAGGGCATCACCCTCATAACATCAGTTCTAAATCTCAAGGCCTTGGCCCTTATCAGTGCAACAACAATAAGATGAATATACAAAGTATCAATATTGTAGCAACAATAAGACGAATAAATATGGAAATAGAAAGTAAACGGAGTGTAGGATCAGCCAAGGGCCACCAGCTAAGAGCTCATCTCACCACAATCATCATACATTAACTAGAATAGTTCCTATAGCCTATGGTCTACACACATTTGGAAAAAATTGGGGCATACAAATCTTCATCCTCTATCACCTCTCACAAGCCCCCAGAATCCTACAGTAATATTCATAGAAATACAACAATCAACCTAAATAACCCAGCCTAGATTACTAGCCATATCACAAGAACAATTATAATAAATAGTCTACAATGTACATAAATAAACCTGGCCTACCTTGATGTTGGCAAAAATCCCCGAAGCACATACACAACAAATTCAAAGCTCCAACATAGTTGATACCACCTAAAACTAAACAAATTACAAGCCCAGGGATCAAAATAGGAATAATAAGGCCCATATTGCAATTAGCAACTTGGGTCGTAAAAAGGGCCCCACTCCCTGAAAAAGCAAACTAATATACTAGCATGTAGTCCTCACCTCTAGAGACTCGTGGTCCAAATTTCAGCTTAAAAAGGTAATGAATCAAAAGTGAAATATAGGTCTAAGGTAGTGATATAAAAACATTTTCACAATTAAAGTAAAGCAGAAATAATGAGAATTACCCAAAAACCTAGCACCGCAAACTCCCATAATCACCCACACAACTCCACATAACTCCCCGCGGCTTGAAATCCTTCAAAACTCATCTCACACACTCAAAAAGAACTAAAAAACAAAAAAGAAACAAGCTTGAAATGAAAGGGGAAATCTGATATTAATAGAGTACAGTTGGCTGCACTACCAAACAGCTCTAAGCACAAGAGAAGACAAAATTCAAGTAAATGATCGAGCGGGTCATTACTATGAAGACCTTGCATAAGATAAGAATCAAAATAGCAAACATAACAAGCCAACTTAATGTCCAAGAACCATGGTTATTCCCAATAATCCCATAATCTATGTTTCACAGTCAGTGTAGTCTACTCAATTCCATATGATAATCAATAATAAAAATACAACACACAGTACATAATCAAGAATCAGGTAAAGAAGTTCAAAGGGTCGAGGTTACCAGCATAAAATTCATAATCATAGGGATGCTAAATACTACTATTACTTCCCATATAATCTAATTCTAAGAATGTAAGTCGTCCTACCTATTCCCTGAAGAGAAGCTTGAAAATACATAGTAGAAGATAACTGGACACTATAAAATTTAAAAAATGTGAAAACAAGCTTGAAGGATCATGAAACTGTAAAAATAATAACATATATGTAAAAGAAAGTCCAATGATAACCTATGGCTATGAAAATATCTAGGATCAAAATATGGGTCAAAACTGGCCTATGAGTCAATTGCTTGACGTAAAACGGATAGTGGATTTGTTTCTGTCTTTTGTTGAATCTTTTTCACTAAACTCTGAACAAATGGTATAAAAATATTCTCCACATCTTGGGGAACTCATATGCAATATTTAGATCTAAGAAGAGAAATAAGAAAGCTTGCAACGCTGAGATAAAGTAAATAATGAACTTGAGAATTTTAAAATTTAGCTAAACACTGATAATTAAAGACTAAACTTACAAATAATTGATGATGGATCGATGAAATCAAGTCTCCAAAATCACCAAAATAGATTATGCGAAGACTCATATATTTTTAAAGTTCAAAAATGGTGTTTGGGGTGAGGAAAAATGGGAAAAATATTGAAAATTATGTTTTATCATATTTATACTACCAAGTATAATACACATCACGATCACGTTCATGAAGTTCATGATCATGGCATGTCGTGGTATTAGAAATCATGATCATGTCCATGAGTCTCGCGATAAAGTACAGATATTTTAGGGAACATCGCGATCACATAAGGGGTACTACAATTGCAGAAAACAAAAACAACTAGCATCACAATGGAGAGTCAACTAGAATGGGCAACACCACGTGATCGCGTGACTCAGGTTCGCAATCACATAGGACAAAATTAAAAAATATCATAATTGCATGACCCTTTTCATGATAAAGAAGGGAATTTTTGCTAGCACCAGATAAACAAAATCTAGCTGGGATTTATAACTTTAAATGATTATTCGGGATACATTCAAAATTTGATGGACACAAAGCAAATAGGTTGTTAGCATGGAAATAACATTTCAAATTAAATGGCATAGATGAAATTTTGATACGAGATCATTTCAAATAAATATTGAATAAGTCAAAACTCAATCTAAATTACATAAATTCCAATTGAAAACATGAAATGAGTTAGGCTCTTAGAGAGCCCGTCGCCTACCTCAACTCAATATTTTGGAGTTGAGGCGCAGTTAGATTTCCAATTCAAGTATTTGATAACACAATGATTACAAAATCTCAATTTATGAGTAGAATTTTTATTAAACACACAAAATGAGTTAAACTGACGTGAAGGCTTTAGGACACGAACAAGAGTCCGAATAGACAAAAATCCATGTTTTAAAGAAAAAAGAACAATTAGAATTTGATTCCAAGTTCATTTACAAGGAATGTTAAGCATGGTAAGAGATATCAAAAGTTAAAATCTTTAAACATGAACACTTACATAACAACCAAATAAATAACCTGGGAACTTAACCACTGGTCTCAATAAGTCACAATTTTATTAGAGATACTATAGGAATTCTCTAAGGTACAAGGACGTTTGAAAAATATAAAAATAACTAGAAGGGTTATTACACCCTAAAACCTAGCATCAGTTACTATTAACTTGCTAGCACTTATTTCGTCAACACAATGTCAGATGCTGAGTATTATCCATTATTGATTTAGTCTAAGGGAGGCCTAAGTTATGATATTGATTTTCTTACTAGTTTTAGACCTAGTGACACTTAGTTACATACATCAAGGCTCGTGATATAAAATCTATGGAATTCATCTATGAGATTCAGTTATGAGATTCAGTTTTAATTTCTAGTTATAAGATTTTTATAGTATGAGGGGACTCCCTCCATGGACTCTACCTCCTGTCATTAGCATGCATAGAATTTGGGGAGGGGTATATAACATATTTTTAGGTATACAAGGAACTTCTTTCACTTGTACTAGTACTATCGAATTCATGCTGTGTTGGTTTCTGCACTTGTTTACTTAGATGTACCTTATGGTTGTATGGGAGGCTAATGTAATTTTATAATGGTAGGGATGATTGCTTCAATGCTTTACTTGTTTTTACCTTTTGGTAAGATGGGGTGCCAATGGGTTAGTTTGAGTTGTTTGTATTTACTTTATCCACTAATTTTCATGTTCGTCTCTATAATCTTTCATTTGATAGCTACTTTAATTTGGCCCTACCTAGTAGGTTTTGCTTATATGAGCAATGTTTTTTGATTATTCCTTCTTCCTTTATCTTTTATTGAGGTTACCAGTACACCATCGTTATTTACACTCCTTATTGATTATCTTTTATAAGAACTAAGGTATGCTTTCACTTTTTATTTTGGACAGATCTATGACTATTATTAGCTAGACTTGTTATTTGTTCTGTGTTTCTTCTATGTTCTGTAGATAGCATTATGTTTCTATACCTATGATCTTTGTCTTATGTGACTTATTTCCTTCATTATATGCTGTTTATTTCTTTTATTTATTATATGGTCCTGTCGTCTTATGATGCCTACTAGGTACCTATTGTTTTGGTACTCATAATACATTTTTTCATCTTTTGGTACAAACTTGAGTATAAGTATTCCATGTTGATTTATGAGTTTGGATAGTGATTTTTTTGCAGAGGTAAATGATGAATCTTTGTGTCTAGAGCTTTTTGTTTGCCTATTCCTTTTATCTCTTTTAGTTACTTGTTTTAAGAAAAACTATGTATTTATTATTTCAAATTTTGTACTCATACTTAGTGTCTTGTTGTAATGGATATCATGTATGTCATTGACTTAATTTATACATCAGATTATGCATGTTCAATATTTATGTCTTGTCTTAAACTTTTATTATTTTCTTAGTTCACGTGATTTTTGGGTGTTGTTCCTATAGTGGGATGTAGGTGCACTCATTGGCTAAAAAATTAGGTTGTGAAATATTTGTTCAAAGCTCTAGGTTCATTAGTATATTCAGTACATAAGACACTATTTACTAGAGTCTTGTGGATCAGGTAAAATGAAGTTCATATCCTATAATGAAGTTCATATCCTATCTTTGGGAGGCTACTGTGCCATCTTTAGTAAATCAATGTATTTTTCACTTTCATATCAAGCATTCATCCTTTTTGGTCTATTGGAATATTTTTTGTTCTTATTCACTTATTTACAGATTACATGCTCTCGATCATTAGCAACAATAATAGAAGGGAGACCTCTCGCACTCTTAGCTCGAGCTTCATCTGGGAGGTATGCTAGAGATTAATTATGAGGTTGAGTTTATTCTTATATTTTGAAATTTGCTAGAGCTAATACAACTATCATAACTTTAGGGTTTCAACCCAGTCATGTTCCAGTTAACAGCCACCTGGTGTCCAGAAATTAACTTATGTTACACCTAAGTCAGTAATAAATAGAGTTTATTGCTATGATAATTCTTTAGGATATAGTTTTTATGATGTTGATATTAGTGAGGGGTGTATTGCAGTAAGTGTATTAGCCAGTGTTAGGGGTACTTCGTAGGCGAGGAGTGAGTTCGGGTTCTATAACATAGTTCCACACATATTTTTTAGTATGAGGACAGATTCTATGAGTTAGTTGGGTGTTCTTATATGAGTTTCCTTATGAGTATTAGAAGATTAAGAGTTTTTTTGATGTGTTGATACTGCCACTTCGTCTTGCACTTGAGACTTTGGTGGCAACGGATCATTTTTTCATTCAGATTGTTGTACATGCAAGTTTTGTTTAGGGTCTATGTCTAGAGGAATATGAGGGTAGTGAGTAGATACCCCAACACATAGGTAGTTCTTATGATAGTGGGCCAGAGATATGCATTAGCATATTAAGTCAGTTCATATAGTTCCACTGGCTTTAGATGAGTCTAGTATCATTTTAGTGGGGAGAGTTTTGGGCAGACTTTGAGTTGTATTCCTTTGAGAGCAACAAGATATGGTGGCTTTGTGGGTTCTTCTAGATTATCTCGATGGGCTAAGACATATGTCCATGTTGGGTATGTGGAGTTATAGGTCAAATTGTCGTGGATTTCATGTAATAAGGGCCAGTCTAACCATAATTTTATCCCATTCAAGGATCTACTGATAAAATATTGTCTCTAGTCATAGTTGGTACTCATCATGGTGAGTTAGGGGGTTAGAGTGTTGGTCAGACAATGAGTGATACTTCTTCTAGGTTTTGGACCATTATGGCCATGAGCATTCCTCTGGTTCCTTCATTGAGGGTAGATATGTGGGTTTGTGTTCTACTTACGCTGCTATAGGCTACTTGGTTAGACATTTTCCCCCCAGGTGGGCATCATTTAGACCATGAGTTGGCATTAGCCTATCCAAGTTAGATCCCTTTTGAGGCCTCAGTCTCTGTGATTTTAGGTTTGGGGCTCTTAGTCTATGTTTAGAAGATCCTCTCTTTAGTTGCCTTTTATATTTTGTTCTTATCTACATATGTTTATTTGTCCCTATATTTTTTTGAGTTCGAAATTTATGTGCCCTTATTTTTATTCTATGCTTATGTGTTCCTCTGTTTTATCTTATTATTTTTTTATTTTTGATGAGTATAACTTTTGAGCTATTATTGACGTTCTTATTTGTTGATATCCTAGTAATTAATCTCATACTAGTGAATAATGTTGTTAGATCCTGTTGAGTAACTATTGAGGAGCTTTATTTTTGGGTAGTGGTATTCTTGATATATGGGTTGACCATAGATATTTCAGGCATAGATTGGTTAGCCTTTATTTAGTACACCCCTAGAATGTTGTACCATATCCATCCTTTAACTATGTTCAGTATGCATTCAGTTGAATGGTGGGGTTCTTTATCCATGCACCATTTGGGACCTATCTATTCTTTGAACTAGGAGATTAGTTTTGTGAAATTTGTTGGAGTCATTGCAATTTCACCTCTGATGTTAGTTTTGATGCTTAATTTCATTTCCATTTTATATGTCATTTAGCAGTAGGGGCGTCTTTCTGACATTATATCTGAGAAAGAGTTTGATTTATGGTTATTGATATTAATTTGGGTATTTATGCTTATATTCATCCCTTTTTGTCATCTGGATTTTATTAAATTTAAAGGATTCAAGTTTTATCTTTAAGGTCTGTTAAGTAATTGTTGATATTTGTGGTAATTTCATTTATGTGTGCCTCCCCATTGTTTATTATTTAGCAGTGGCTTAAAGGTGTTAATCCTAGTAGTTGTTTTCCATAGTTTCTATGTTCTAGATGATTTGGTACTTCATATGGTTTGTAGTGGTTTGATCATTAATTTGGGCTATCTTCTTTGGTTTTCTTCAAGTGTAGTTCAGTATGTCAGGTTTGTGCTTGAGCGAGGATTGGATATTGAATGGATACCATCTACCTACTTTTCCCGATGTATTAGAGTAGCGAAGTGGATGTGTGCTTTTGACAGCTATCTGGTTGTTTTCATTAGCTGTATGGTCACTTGCTTATATGTTTCAAACATGTGCTTTCTTCTTAGATTGGGTAAAAGTTCGGCATACTTGTGGTGTCTCTAAGTTTTGTTGGTTCTTTGATTCGAGTATTGGATCATTTATCAGGGACTTGTATTTTTGTGCAAATTTTAGTTTACTTTTGTGTTTAATTTATAAGGAAAAGGTATGCATCAACAAAGGGTTTGTTGTTAATTTTATAAAATAATTCGTATCTTGGGTTCAAAAATTATGATTTAAATGAGTTATAATCAGAGTCTTATTCAGATTGGATAATTTTTATGTTATGATACATCACCTCTTATTTTGGATTAGTTAGGTCATTGTGTTTGGATATGAGATAGGTATATTTTGGATACGCGTCAATATACATTAGCCTATTCTTCGTACAAACTGTTCCACAAATCCATTATTCAGTTGAATAGGTTGTACCCTTCCTACTTTAGGTGGATTTATGTGCTGGGGATTGAGATGGGTGATTGTAGACTCTCTTTACGAGCCTATAGTACAACTATTGGGAAATTCCCATGCGTCCCAACTAGGAAGTCCTACACTAGGGCTATGGCAGAAGACATTATATTACATGTTCATTCCTTGTGAGGATTTTTTTGGATGAGTATTAGGTTGCATGATAAACGCTCCAATCAACATCGAGCTACTTTAGTATGTATATTATGTTTTTCCTTTGTCTTTTAAGGATATACTATCTCATATTCTTATTGGCTAATTTATGTGTTGTTTATTTTTGTTGTTAATGGATGAGTTAGTATTTTCACTCCTGCTAGTCTGGTTTCTTCTCTGTTATGTAAATGATTCGGGTTTCCTTCTTGAGTTGGCGTAATTTCATGTAAGATTGTTGGTATTGTATCAAACCCTAGGTATGTAGTTTGTTTTCTAGTTTGAGGTTTTATTTTAGACCTTGGTGGGTTTTGGATGGTTGGGAACCAAGTTATTCTCTTTCTTGCAACTGCTTTACGTTGTGGTTATTATTAGAACAATTGGGGCTTGTTGGTCAAGACTAGTTATTATGAAAATTTGTGGGTTTTTACCAAATTGTTTGGTGATTTTTTAGTCATGTTGTAGGTGGTGAATTAGTTTGTGGTTTTTGGTTTTGTGCTTAATTAGTGTGATATGTGAATTGGTTTCTATATCTTGACTCCTTTTAGGCATTCATTTTGTGTCTTCTTTGGTTGGCACCATGGGTTTATTTCAGATATGTGGGGAATTCGAAGATGATGAATTTTTTCAATTTTGATATTTGATTTAGAATTTATGTGGGATTCTTTTGCAATTTCAGCTTTGTGATATTGAGATATGTGGAAGTGTCTTTTTTCCTAGGAAGACTTTTTAGTGGCCGAGCGGGTCTTGTGTGGTTCTCGTTACCCTATTTCAAAGTTCAATGGCCTTTCTTCACCTTTTTTAGACTTTCGGGGATGAAAGTCTTTTTAGTATTGGATGTTGCAAAGACCCTTTCAAACATTTTTTTCTTTATCTTTTTTTTCATTTCCTTGCATCTTAGAGATTTCCCATAGAGTCCCTAAATCATCTATGACTTCTCGGGACTAGCGTCTCGGTTCCTTGGTCCTTTTTTCTTGTTTATTTCCTTTTCCTTTATTAAAGCTTTATGTTTTGATATCAATAACTTCTGTTAACATTCCTTGAAAACCATCTTGGAATTGGATTCCGACAGTTTTATTAGAACATGTATTTTGTGTGTTTTATGTGTTTTCTAATTCATAAATGGAGACTTGAATGGTCATTTCGTGATTGGAGTCTCATATGCAAAATTTGATTGCATCGTCTTTTCCACTATATCGATCTTCTGTTAGGTGAAGTGTTCGTTTGGGGCTCAGGTCATCCAAGCTCATATTGGGTACTCAATTTGACTTTATATGATTTAGGTCGAGGGTTGACTTTAGTAAACATTACTTCAAAGTGATCTCAAAATATAATTTCATCTTCACCATTGAATCTAAGATGCCATTTCCATGAAATTGCCTAATTTGGTTCTTGCACATTAGACTTTATTTGGGCCTGAAGACCCTAAATCCTCTTTCATAATATTGAAATTTTTCTAAAATATAGTACAACGGAAATTATTCAGCGCGATCGCGGTGTGATGGAGCAATTATGCCAATTGTCTTTTCTCTTTTCAGTGTGCACGCACTCAGTTGGCTCAATCAGCATAGACCAACTAAGTCATGAGTAGATGAGATCACGCCAATTGGTGCAGTCAGCTCTAAATCCTCTTTTCCTCTCCTTTAGCTTAGTCACACTTTATAGACACTGATGGTGTTGTTGTATTTTTTTTTATTTAGTATTCATGAATCTATCTACCGTCGATAGCTATGACCACTTTCAATGATATAAATATTTAAAATCCCAAATATATGTAATGACCCGCTTAGTCATTTCATTGCTTCCCGCCTTTTTTCTATGTTTAGAGCTATTTGGTAGTTGTCCCAAGTAGTTTATGACTTTCTGGGATCGGTAGCTCGGTGCCCTGGTGACTCATTTGTTCGTTAGCTAAGTTTTTCTATTTTGAAATTGTGGAAATCGAGAGTGAAGTGTTAGTAAACAAGCTTGGAATACAATTCCAATAGTTTCGTTAGCTCTATAATGCCGACTTTGGTCTAGATGGACCCTAAGTTTGTTTCCTAGGCATTTCCTTTTGAGTTTTTATTGCTTTGTGTAATTTTAGACCATCCAAAATCTAATTCAAACGGCTCGTTTAGCTCTGGATTGCCAAATTTGGTCTAGAGGGACCTTAAGTTCAAACCCTCTACTTTTTGTTTTGAATATGGGCTGTTTTATTGAGATTCAGCCCCTCATTTTAGAGCCTCAGTTACTTATTGATGACCAGAGCATCGGATAAAATTTTTGCCGATTCCACTAGCTCTGGATTATCGATTTTAGGCTAGTTGAGTAGTTTTTCTTCCTCTCGAGGCTGCTGATGATGTTTTTAGGATTTGCATGGAAGTTGTGAACTTTGGCCTAAGCTGTTGATTTGGTCAACATTCTTTTATAACAGCCTCGTATCTCCATTTTATCTGCACTGTTGAGTCTGAAATATCATTTTGGATATGTGTACATAGTTTTTTTGGCATAGTTTGATTTTTGAACTCATTTCGAGTGGTGTTCTGCTCCATTTTCAATTACAGATCTTTGCTATCAAAACTGCATCTGGTGTAGGATTTTTCCTTCTTCGTGATGGCTTCCCAAGCCATACGATCGCAATGCACTGCTTCATTACCATACTCGAGCATGGCCCAAGATACACAATCGCGATGCCTTTCCCATTTACCTTTTTTTATCGCGACTCAAGTCATGCGATCGCTATGTCGGGAAGCCCATCTCATCGCGATCACCCACACGATCACGATGAACAACACCTGATAGTATATAAACTATTTCCTCAGATTTTAGATCACCTTCCTCCTTTCTTGCTCAATTACTCCTATTTCCAAACTGCAATTTAGGTGCAAACCTCAGCGAAATTGAAGGGAAGCCCTTACCCAAGTTCTCTATTTTTTTTCTCTCTCATTGGAAAGTCGTTTCTCCTTTGTAATTTTGTGAAATTGGTGGGTATCACCATTGTTTTTCCTTGAATTGTTGCAGCTATTTCCCTTTATTTTCCTAGATTAATTGTAGTACAATTCTTGTATCTTGTCTAGTCAACGCTTAAGGAGTAGGCAATTCCTTAGTCCAGTTATGTAATTCCCATGTTCTAGCGTATGGTGTCATGCAACATTTTGTACTTTAGATCACACCATTCCAGAGCTGATCTAGGGACCCTTTTATGGTCTATTTAGGAATAAAATTGAACCACGTGTTCCTCGAGACAAGCCCTTCGTGCTGGTAGTTTTTAGTTTAATATTTCATGCCATGGGGCCCGCTGGCTTATTTTAAGACCTGCTTTGTGACATGGGTTATTAATTGTAATATATGTCTCATTGTTCCTATTTTGATTCTTGGTCTTGTAATTTCTTTAGTTTCTGGTGGTTTTGACTGTGTTGGAGTTTTGGATCCATGACGTGGACACTTTGAGGTTTTATGCTAGCATCCAGATAGGCTAGGTTTAATTGTGCACTGTAGACTAGGTTAATATTATTATGCTTGTGATATGACTAGTTGTTTGGGTTGGGTAACATTGATCCTCACTTATCTTCTTTTATATATTATTTAGTTTCCAGGGCCCCGTGAGAAGGAATAGAGGGTGAATGGTTGTATACCCGGGCTGGCCACCTCGTTGAGGCCACTGACCTTTGGGGCTATCTCAACTATTACACGATGAGTGCGGTAAGGTTAGCTCTTAGCTGTTGGCCATTGGCCGATCCTAGACTCCGATTACTTGACGATTCGCTGTTACTTTTTTAGTATCATTGCTATTTGATATTTCTCTTATATATTTACTGGGTTATTTTGATATTTCAACTAAGGGGGGGTGGTCATTTTGATATTGGCACTGAAAGGCTAGGCCCTCATTAGATATTGCCACTAAATGGCTGGGCCCTCATTTTGATATTGGCACTAATGAGTTGGGCCCTCACTTTTTATATTGGCACTAAAGGAATGGGCCCTCGTTTTGATATTAGCACTAAAACGCTGGGCCCTCGTTTGATATTGGCATTTAATTGATGGTCCCTCATTTTGACATTGGCACTAAAGGGCTAGGCCCTTGTTTTGTTACCATCACTGACAAG